>JACATO010000706.1:0-45027 GCA_018389105.1 Nautilus pompilius | reverse complement strand
ATTGATAGTTCTTAGCTTAGAGCTATGGTACGGTTGGGACTTATAGGCAGCTAACGGCAGGAAGTGGCTTTATGATCATCCGGTAATTTCAAGGCATCGTTCAGGTGTTACTAGTACAGCTAATCATATTTACATTACTAATGTCACTAAATCCGTATTTTAATGATCTATCTTTCCTTGTAGTTTTAATAATGCCTCTAGAACAATTTTTGTCCACATACTTCTGGCCGAATACCCACCCACCCAGTCCGATGGGGGGTGGGGGGGGGGGAGAAGTACTGGTAATGGTGTACTTTTACCGCTGGAACACCGCCCAGAGCACGTGGCGGTGTCAGACGGGATCTTTCTCCCTTCACGAAGATGGGGAAACTGAAGTGTGGAAGAAATCCCGCAGTGAAACTTCCTGTTCTGAGCAACAACTGGCTGGACCAGCCCCTCTTTCGCTTGCACGAAGATGGGGTTATTTCCCATCTATGCGCACACTGAAGATGAAAGACGGAAACGAACGGAGAAAACGGGTTGGGAGGAGATAACTGAATGAACCGGAGAGAAACAGGGAGCGGATACGTTTTAAATAGAAACGCACTGAAATTATTTTTATTTTTGTATGATGAAGAAGGAAATTAACCCTATGACCGTTGCACATTTTCAGTAAAATTAACCGCAGTTCAGATAAGTAAGCGCGGTGTGGATTACAGATGTTACTGGCAACACGAACAAAGCCCCTGATGTCGCTGGTATGGAATTTAAAAGTTCAGTCATCTGAAATGACCCCTTTATAGTACATTACATATTAAAGCCATTTCGATTACCTCCCCTGAATGACAACAGAAAAATGTAACTTCACTTCCAAGGAAGCGCCACCTCAGAGTTAATTGACTTTTATTCATTTTTTAGTATGTAGATTTTTTTCCCCCTTTATTCTAAGCACAGAAAAAAAAAGAGGAAAACGCAGAGGGGAGGGAAAAGTTTCGGGAACCGAGAGATTAATTAACAAATTAAAAAAAAAAAAAATTAGTAATTTATTCACAAAAGGAAAATTATGGTCTCAGTGTTTTTTGTATGTTGAAGTTGGATCTCGGGAGTCTGAACTCGTGACTAACAGTCGCCTGTTTGGAACTAAGTTAGTAAAAGGAATTTAATTATCTTGTTTTGTTTGCTGTTATTATTATTATTATATTTATTTATTATTATTATTATATTATTATATTATTATTTATTATTATTATTATTATTATTATTATTATTATTATTATTTTTTTTTTATTATTATTATTATTATTTTGTCTCTTTGCTCTTTCTGTCAAAATGCAATACACTGAATACTCATAGTCAGAAATTCGAGAAAAGCGATAACTGGAAGATTTTCTCTCTCTCTCTCTCTTATAATACAATTGTATCTTACATGGGTTATTTCCCTTACATTATTGGATTCGTATTAGGATGCGAGACTTCCTAATAGTCGCCTTGAACATTATGATAATAAAAGAGCTAATTTCGCCAAATCAGACAGATCTTAATTATTTTTGTCAGTTCACTTACGATATTTTATGTTCTATACTATTAATTATTTTATAATTGGAATAAAATTGGAGTAGTCTTACCGTTACCGAATAATGGAAAACAGTTTGCATGCACATTTTTGTGATAGCTAGGTGAACAACTAGCTGATATGAGTTATCTCCCATAAGCTAGCGCAGCAAAAAAAAAATCAAACAGCGGGAGGTAACTCTTTTGTCTTCAAAAAGCCTGATTAAAATTAATTTTAAAATAAGATTTACAAACTTTTATGACTATTTTCACTTATGCAAAATGTATTTTTAAAATTTTATCCCTCCGATCATTCGAAACATCAATAGATACATCAGAAAATCAATCACTAGAATTTATTTTAGACCCTTCAACATCAATTAAGTACTAATTTAGATGAAAATTCTTGTCTTATTTGTTTTTTTACTGTTTTTAAATCTGTTATTGTTATCCGTAGTAAATTTTATAGTATGCTGATCGTCGCCAATTAAAATTACCAAGTATTTCAAACGAATTTATTTTTATTTTCTAAATGTTGCATGTGTTTTGTTTCAGTTTCACTGTTGAATGAATAAAATCTATTCTCGTGTAATTTTGCAAGGAAAGTAGATATAAGAAGAAAAAATTAAAATTAAAAACAAACCTATTTTCGTTTTTATTAAATTATTTAGAGAGGTCTAAATGAAAAAAGAAAGAGAATAGAATATTAACAAGCATGAATCATACCGCATTGTTTTTCCTTATAACCAATTTTTAAATAATCTCTTTTCTGTTTTTATTTAATTTTAATTTTACAATTTTCTGTTTTATTTAATTCTGGTCTTAAAAACTCTAAAGAAAATTTTCGCAGCTAAAACAAAACTGTGCTAGAGAAAAAAGTGAAACACAGGATAAAAAGGGGGAAATAGCTTAAGGTGGAGGGACAGTGTAGTGCCAAAAGCACGGCAGGAGTTTGTTTTCCGTGTGGGGTGACAATGAACAGAAAAGTGGAATCCTTCACTTTTCTGTACCGACACCGGCGTAGGGTTATCTCCCTTATTAATAATTTTAAACGGCTTTAGCAGATTCTGTCCCCTCTGAGGTCGGCAGTTTCAGACAGGTCGCTTGTGCGCATGCGCAAGACAGGGTCGCCCACAAATATCACGTGTTTGTTAATTTAGTTGCGAGCAAAGACAAATCGCAATGTTTCCAGTTACATCAAATAGTATGGAAAAAAAATAGCGTTAGCCTTCTTCTTCTTCTTCTTCTTTTCTTCTTCTCTTCTTCTTATTATTATATTATTTATTATTTTATTATTATTATTATTATTATTATTATTATTATTATTATTATTATTAAAGTTAATTCCATACCACTAAAGCAGATTTAAAAAAAAATGTAGCCTTTGTGTGAAGGTTTTCCTTTTTCTTCTTCAAGAGCTATTTCCACTGAATACCCAGCAGACAAATAATTATTTGCAAAGTTACTTCCCTTGTGCTTTCTTAAAACGACACTACGCAGATATCACCGACATGGTCTCTCTCACCAGACCTGCAGGCGTGGAAAGCTACTAACCTGTAGCAATCGAACACCTTGGGGCAGAAAAGCAAAATTTTTATTCGTTAATTACAAAATAATAATGATATTTTTTTTTTTTTTTTAGAATTTCACAAATCACTTCACCGTAAAGTTCGGACTGTTTGGAAAACTTTCGCCGAAAAAATAGTCCCACGTTCAAAAGAATTAATGCGCTAAAATGGAAGCTTATATTTTATCGCCGCTAACTAATTATTATGTATAAAAGAAACTGTCAACAAATTTTAAGAAGATTTTAACCCTTCAGGCAAGGAAAGGCAATCAGTATCTGGCGTCGAGACTCTGGAACAGATTGTTGCGCGCGGAATAAAGACAGATGGAGAATGTCTTTGAAATTCAAGGTAGAGTAAAACCAAACATGGCATATCGGTGGAAGAAAGAGAAAACCTGTGATGTGCCTTTCTGACAGAATTGCAGGGAAGCTACACTACTACTACTACTACTACTACTACTAATACTACTACTAATAATAATAAGAATAATAATAATACTAATAATAATAAATAATAATAATAATAATAATAATAATAAATAATACTAATAATAATAATAATAATAAATAATAAAAATAAACTTATGAATACGCGGTTACTTTCCCAGAATTGAGATTTGAGTAAAAGTTACGCGGAGCGGAGGAAACTTTGAAGGATTCGACAGAGATAAGGAAGAACGTTGTAATACACCAATCCTTGCCCAACTCTTTCTAATTTTTAAATGTCTAATAAAAATAACGGTACAGTTTTTTTTTATAAACCTTCACAAGGCAGCTGAAATAAGACCTCATTTAATAGGAGCCAACATAATTTCTGGGATTTTTTTTTTTGTCTTAAAGACAAGCAAGCTAATGATTTCTAACATCCTGTTATCTTTATTAGCAGCTTCGAAATATGTTCGTCTTCGCGTTTAGAACTCTTCGAAATTAACTACCCCAAGACACACACACACACAAAAGAGAAGCGGCTTTTCTCGGAAAATAATGAAAGATGGCTTTATTATCAGCTTTCCTTTTTGGTCAACTTCCATATTTCAACGAACTCCAACTTTCGGTTTTACTCACTCGTCTCGATATCTTGTTTCGACGCAGTTATCCCCCCTTTATACTCTTACCGTTCACCAGGCATTCGTTCGGCACCATTTTTACCAGAGACGTCCGAACAGAACCCAGGAGGCCGGGCACTGACCTGTATTTCAGCCATGGTATCTTGTAAACGTAGTCGCTCGTAGTTTAAATTCCAGCAGAATCCAGTCTTTCAGCTACATTTCTGTACTACCGATGAATCGCATGTAACCTAAAAAAAAAACAAAAAAACAACAACAAGATTTTAGGAAAAAATGCCGCCTGGTGCCAGTTTCTTGCACTTAATCAGTTTTGTTTGTAAAAATCTACAGTTACCACACCGTCCCCCATTGGCTAAATATAACTCTCATTTCAGTGTAAGAAAACAAACAGGCAAAGTAATGATTTCAATCCTTTTTGCATCGTCCTTGACACTCTAGCGTGTGATTTAGGTCTTTCCAGTGACCCCCCCACCGGTTATCGTGTCAATTTCTGTTTGGATTTATACGGGAACTAAGAAACTCGCGCATTCTTTCCTTAGTTGTTCAGCTGATCTCTTTTTTTCATTGTTAGTTCTAATTCAGTGTATATTTCATAATGTACTTCAAATCAGATCGATCTTTCTGCCGCTCCTTTTACTTCGTCAGCTGACCAACTTTACTAGTCAAGACATTTTTCAAACTTATGTTCGTTTTTACATTAGCCGCTGCTTTAGACTTTTAGGGATGAACAGATATGGTGGAAGCAGCATCATGGTTGGGAGGGCAGTGGGCATCAGTTCGTGCACCTAGCTGAATACTTTCTGCAATCTCGAGAAAAGGATGCGTCCTTTGTGACCTTGCAATCCAGATTTTGGAGTGAAGCTGAAAGAGATCTGAAGCGTGTTAGACACGTTACACCTTGCCCTTCTCTGTAGCGCACCCGCTTGTCGTGGGTGAAGGCCCGCGAATCAGTCTGGCGACCTTCCGCGGTATAATTTCTTCTCGCCCGTCCGTAACAGTCCATCCGCGTGGGTTTTCTGCACTTCGGTCTCCCGCCAGAGGTAAATAGGTGAGGCCATAGTGGGAATATTTCCGAGTTGTGCGGTAGAAGTTCCGAGGTAATCGGTCGGCCACCAAGGTTGATGCCTCGCTCCTTTCTCCTTCATTTCGCTTGTGTGGAATGTCTTCAAGACCTCGAAGTCAGGACGGGGGTTCGACCAGAAGGACAAAGATGGGGGGGTGGGTGTTCTGGAGTTGTACATGCTTGACGGGTTGTGAAAGAACGTCGTTTGTTTAGGCATAAACAAGGAAACATTTAACAACGCAATACTCGCCCCGTGTGGAGGGGTCAAGCTGTAAACGGCTGGACCCTTTCTAGAGTTGACGAAGGATGTCTTAGGGGTAGTGAACTTGATTTTAAGAATTACCCGGCGTTCGTTTGACTCTATTTGAATTAATTTACAACCAATTATTTAAAAATCACCGAATCGATCTCTCATTATAACAACTGTTCGGGTCAGATCGATAATTTGTTATTTGGGAGAAGATTTGTTTCCGTTTTTTTGTTTTGTGTTCTAAACTTCTAACGGAAAGAGGATTTAAATATAAAACTTCCCAACTTATATATATTCTGGACCCGGAAGTAAACAGCAGACTGGGATCGCTATCCATCCTTTGATCTACGAAATCGGGATAATAGGCTGTCCTCTGTAGTAACTCCTAAAGATATCTTTTCACCTAGCAGCCAATTGTACTTTAATATGCGCTTTTGATTAAGGTTCTAGAAGAGTCTGTAGGTGTCTTTGTAAACGTTAAAAGGATTATGGTCGAAAAGTTGTTTTAATGCATATTTCGTAAAAGGATGTTTAATGGACTTGGGTGTCTGGAATATTGGGGGGGGGAGCTGGGGTAGTTTAATTTTTAAAATGTAGTTTAGGTTCATAAACGCTGATCGCATGTGGAAAAACAAGACAGGTAGCAACAAGTTCAAAGCCGCGAGAAGTCCGTAAACTGCTGCATGTTTTCAGATATTAAGCACCGATTAAAATTAAGGGTATGGTGCTGAACTACGCCTGATGGTCGACGATTTACGAGGAACAATATGTGCCGTCAGCGGATTAATTAAATGGAAATCAGGAAATCCTACGGACCTTGTTACCTTCGGTTTTTCTGACCACCATGGACACTTTTCAAACCTTAGAACATTATATAAGCAGTGGTGGCTTCCTGCCTCTTCTAGTAACCATTATACTTTGCTATCCAAGGACACTTCTCACTGACAGTTCTCAAACCTCGCAACCACCGTATCTATGCAGACACTCGTAAGACCATTAGGGCCTATAAACTGTAACTTTCTGCTGCTCTCCTTGAAACAACTACACTACACCATCTATGGGCACACGAGACCCGCAATCGAGATGCAGGCGGCTCATTTTGTAAAAGATCGCCTTTGGTTTCATCTTTATCTTTCTCGCTTTAGTCTGAGTTGTTTTCGCTCTATGGATGGTTAGCCGGGCACTTCACCACAAACCGATTAACAAAGGAAAACCAAGCACTCGTTCAGTTCTGGCTTTACTGCTGAACGGCTATAAACTCTCTCTCTCTGTTATTTTCTTTCTCCCTCCCTAAAGATCGGATGTCTTTGTTTGCGGTTAAACATCTTGTGCTGCCAGACTGCCTCGTTTGCCCGCCCCTCGTTCTTCTCAGCTTTGTTACTTTGCTGGAGAACAATAAAGACGCGAACCCCGTACAAAAGAGAGGGGGAAAATAAATGGGCGTCTACCGGCACAAATCTACAAGTTCACCGAACGTCCGTTGTTGGCGTCGTTTCACGCCATGGCCGACGCGGCTGCTGCCGTATCCTGGGCGGTGTGAGGTCACCTCGACGTCATCTTTAAAGACGGATCTGTGACGAGACCGTCTTTGCGCGGGGATTTACCGGACGTTAAATCCGGAAGGATATGGGAAGTCACGCGCTCTTTTGGTTCCTTATATCGGGTATTCAAAGACCCTTAGGTATAACGTAAAAAAAAAAAAAAAAAAAAAAAAAACAAAGCGGAGAGAAAATTCACTAATTGTGACGTGAAACTCGGTGACTTACCTCCCTTGCTGTTTGTATGACACACACCCGCACCCCTTCTGGCAACAGCTATTCTAACAGAAGTCAGCACCGTGTTGGTGTCGTAGTTATAAGAGGTCTAGTTGAATTAGGCGACAGTTCTACAAAGAGTAATTTCTCAGAGATGAGTAACTTAGTCTTTGTTCAATTTTCTTTTGCCGACAGCTCAATTTATGCGTAGGTTTTTGACGGTAAAATGGTCGCCGGAAGCCATGCAAAATTAGAGCCATGAATCATTACATTTATTATCCGACAGGATTTCCAAATTAAAAATGCAGGAAAAGTAAACATATCTATTTACCTGTTCATACGCTTGTGGTGTAGTACGGCTTTGTGCTTCAGAAGGTAAAAGTTAGAACCGACTGAAACTATTATTGTCCCACCCACTTGTAGATGTAAATGTAACACTTCCTAAAATACTGCTGTCAACGAACATATTTTGTTTAATACTTAATTAAACAGTTTAAAAAAAAAGATAAAAGTTTGTTTTTTGTTTTTTTTTAAAAAAAAGCGGGGCTGTTGATGAACAGTGAAAGGTTTCGATTAAAGAACTGTCTCTTTGCTAGTGTCTAATTTTACCTCATCCAACATCGTTGTAAATGAAGTTTGATTTTAATTTAATAAAGTATAATTTCTCTCTCATATCAGCGCTCGAGAATGATACGCGCGCTTGTCTACTGAAACACGTGACGACACGTGTAATGCTTCATGACGGTGCGTTGTGCGTTCTAACAGCTGATGATGAAACTGATTCTTTTACTTCTTTGAGAGGATGCAGAGAGAGAGAGAAGAGAGAGAGAAGAGAGGAGCGAGAGGAGAGAGAGAGAGAGAGAGAGAGAGAGGAGAGAGAGAGGAGAGAGAGGAGCGAGAGAGAGAGAGAGAGATCCAAATGTTTCTCAATATCTGTCAGAGGGGGCTGAGACACATCATTGTAAAGCTGTAAAACACAGCTTAAAATTTCTGACCGGGAATTTTAAATGACAGCAGAAGCATTATTTACGTTAGAGAAAAAGACAACAACAAAAAAATTTAAGTAATGTTTAGAGACATTTTTAAATTAGATATTTATTTTTTTTAAAAAAACAGAAAGATGCTAAATATGTAGATTTTTGCAAACAATTCAATGTGTCGAATTAATCTCCGGTATTAAAACACTGATGCTGAATTACGATAGATCCGTGTGCAAAATGCAAGAATTTGTTAAAATGCGCCCCATCCGAAAGAGCCTGGCTAACACCCCATCTCTTCCGCCCGTTCTCGACGGCATCGTTCCACGCAACCATCTTTTCATTTTATCAAATAATAGTTTCATAGCTTAGAAGTCTCCTTTAACAGAGGACAATGTTACGCAGATTTCATAGTTCTGTATTTATTTTTTTTTCCCTCTTATTGAACTTTCCTCCTTTTGTAAAAAATGGTCAGAATCCTTAATCTAGTAGCTTTTACACGAATTCTCACATTGACCTCCCAAACTCGCCATAGTAATAACGTCTCAGACCCGCGACCACAACAACGTTACAAACTCGTCATCGCAACGACGTCACAAGCTCGCGACCGCTTTGACGTCACAACTTCGTCATCGCGACGACGTCACAAACTCGCGACCGCTTTGACGTCACAACCTCGTCATGGCACGACGCGTCACAAACTCGCGACCCTTTGACGTCACAACCTCGTCATCGCGACGACGTCACAAACTCGCGACCGCTTTGACGTCACAACCTCGTCATCGCGACGACGTCACAAACTCGCGACCGCTTTGACGTCACAAACTCGTCATCGCGACGACGTCACAAACTCGCGACCGCTTTGACGCCACAAACTCGTCATCGCGACGACGTCACAAACTCGCGACCGCTTTGACGTCACAAAGTCGTCATCGCGACGACGTTACAAACTCGCGACCGCTTTGACGTCACAAACTCGTCATCGCACTGATGTCAGAATTTCGAGCGGTAGAAACATCAAGATTTATATGAAGCTTCGTTTCCGAAAGATTTGAAACTACTTTCGTTAAAGTAGTCTCCCCTTATGCGCTCTTTTCTGGAAAGATTAGATTCAAGGAAAACCTCAGACAATTTGTATTGCGAGTTCCATTAGGAAGGTGGTTGTACAATTTTCCGCGTCATCGAACCGATTTCTTTAGCAGAACAATATAAACCGATAATCGATTTCATAAACGTGTCGTTATTAAGAGAAAGAGCAAAAGAAAAGTTGTCTCGTCTAGATATAAAAAAAACAAATAAACAAAGAGAAAGTAACTCTAATTTTCTTGTGCGCTTGCGAAGTCTATTGGGTATTTTTTATGAGAGTGCACTGTGACAGTTTGAAAATTGAATACGAAGCTATACGTATATATTTAATGCAGCTTAGCAACAATTGTTTTTATTTTTTCGCTTTGGGTTTTTTAAATCGTCATCAAATTTTATGGTTGTTTTTGTTTTTTAACAAAACGTTTTATCGAAATTTACTCTGGTTCCTGGTAAGAGGTACCAAAATCTGTCAGCCTCGATATAACCACCTCTTGCATAACCAAAAGATATTATAATTGTGAATTATTTAAAAGCCATATTAATTTCCTTTTGTTGTTGTTATTATTGTCTTCCAGTATTGTGTGTCTGAGTACTCGAATAATAATTTACGAGCTTTTTCTGCTGTTAAAATCGAAATAATTACCATTGCTCGTGGAAAACTAGTGCGAGACAATGTGGCGTCGTTTCGCTGTCATGTGTAGTGATGGGAAACTGCTGAAAAATTTCTTATACGGGAACATTTATGCTCAGAGGAGGATGCTACGTGGAATGCAGGAGTGTGCACGATGGTGATACTAGATATGTGTCTCCGCTGCCAATCTTCTTGTACGTTAAGTAGAAGAAACGCTGACAAAGAATAAATGTATAGCTGTCTGGACTTGTGACCTAGGATTCTGGGAACCCACCACGTGGTACCTTTTCTTCCAAGTCTATCTTTGATGATGGATGATGATCCAGGACTGCTGACCTACAGATCGGGAATGGCGCATGATAATGAAGATATTGTATACTATTGCCCCTCCCACCAGAGGGACAAAATCCTTATTAATATTATTTAGGAAACCTTTAGACCAGACCTTAAAAAACATGAGTTCTAACTAAACTCCATGTAAGATTTAGTGAAGGAAAAAGGTGAAGGTAAATATTTTTTTTGTTTATGAGAATAACTGCGTATACTATTTCTATTTTGAATACCAGCTATTTAGTTACTGTTTTAGAAACTCAACCGAAACCCTAAGAAGGCGCAAAAGAATTACCAATGGATGGCACCACAAAGAACAAAGAGTATGAAGAGGTTTCGAAAGCTGATTCGAGCCTGGTAAGGATTTCCTTGCCGAAGTCGCCAGTACCGGGCCCTCGAGTTTTAAGATAATGCCCTCTAGTGAATAACCGCGACACTACGGTCCCTCTCCTCACTAGGGTAGTCTCCCTTGTAGAGACTGTCACGAAAGAAAAAAAAAAATGAAAGAAAGAAAGCTGACTAATGTGCCAAAATACACCCACACATAAACAATTTAAATATATTCTAAATATTCTGAAAGGTTCTGTGTCCCTTTCTGTAAAATGTATCTTCAATTAATATGCTATACGTAATTTATAAAAACAGAGAAATAAACTACATTTTGACATCATAGTTGCTAAACACAAATACTGTGAGTCTGGTGTGTTCATGTTCTTTCTAACGACAAGAACCGAACAAAAAACAATGTATTAATGTTAATTCTGAGAGTGGACGTTGTGCGCTTGCTTAGTATCGCCATAGAATTTAAAACCGGGATTTGATTTGTTTGGTCGAACCAGTGACCCCACTTCTGGAGACCATGGGCTATTTTAGGAGAGCGAACACCCTGATCTACCCTTAACGTTAATATTTTGGAAGCTCCAGTGCCCTGGGAAACAAGTTGTTGAGTTAGTAGTCTACAGGTTCAGCTTACGTCAGAGCATTTGCTTTCGTATTTGAAAAACTAAATAGATCAAATGTAACTTTGAAAAATAAAAAAAAGAAACACTGACAATTGAATAAATAATAAATAATTCGATAACAGATATTAAATTTCCAACAGTAAAATTAGTAATTAGTATTAATCATTCAATGTGGCGCTCTCTAGTTTTAAGAGGCGGTGTTGTTTGATGTTTTCTTAACCGGAGCATACCAACATTAGTCCATTTCCGAATGTTTTCTTAACCGGAGCATACCAACATTAGTCCATTTCCGAATGTTTTCTTAACCGGAGCATACCAACATTAGTCCATTTCCGAATGTTTTCTTAACCGGTGCATACCAACATTAGTCCATTTCCGAATGTTTTCTTAACCGGTGCATACCAACATTAGTCCATTTCCGAATGTTTTCTTAACGGGTGCATACCAACATTAGTCCATTTCCGAATGTTTTCTTAACCGGTGCATACCAACATTAGTCCATTTCCGAATGTTTTCTTAACCGGTGCATACCAACATTAGTCCATTTCCGAATGTTTTCTTAACCGGAGCATACCAACATTAGTCCATTTCCGAATGTTTTCTTAACCGGAGCATACCAACATTAGTCCATTTCCGAATGTTTTCTTAACCGGTGCATACCAACATTAGTCCATTTCCGAATGTTTTCTTAACCGGTGCATACCAACATTAGTCCATTTCCGAATGTTTTCTTAACCGGTGCATACCAACATTAGTCCATTTCCGAATGTTTTCTTAACCGGAGCATACCAACATTAGTCCATTTCCGAATGTTTTCTTAACCGGAGCATACCAACATTAGTCCATTTCCGAATGTTTTCTTAACCGGTGCATACCAACATTAGTCCATTTCCGAATGTTTTCTTAACCGGTGCATACCAACATTAGTCCATTTCCGAATGTTTTCTTAACCGGTGCATACCAACATTAGTCCATTTCCGAATGTTTTTAATCAGCAATACGAACTTATGAATTTACGAAAGGAGGAAAACACGTAATGATGAGGTACCACTGATTGCTCCTTCTACGAATAGATTCGACAGTATTCGTTAATTTCCTAGGATACGACAAGAATATATTAACATAATAAAACAAGCGTATGTTTCTAACTGACTCTTCATTTGAATTATTAAAAAAATGGTCATTTTCTTTTTCTTTTCCTTAGCTCACCAGAGTCAACCGGTGATCCCTTAGTCCATTCCGGTCTTGTGAAGAAATTTCCATTTCTTTCTTTCCTTTTTTTTATTCCTGATTCTCTCTTTTCTGTTTCTTTCTTTCTATTCGAATGAATTATTAAATGTCCGTTTTTTTTCTTTCATTGGAATTAAAAAAAAAGGCTTTTTCCTTTCTTAGAGAGGAGAGTGAGTCCACTGAGGTTAGTGGGAGAGGGGGGGCGGGCGGGGGTTGGGGGAGAGAGAGACGAGGTGGTGGCGGACGTGGTGACGGGCAGGAAAGCACGGGTTGTCAGGATCGCAGTTTATATTGAATGACGTCGGTTATCCTCCGTCTTCAGTTACACGCCTGGCCTTCTACCCACCTATAAATAGACACCTTTAATCAGCTGATTCCCCCGCCCCTGCCAGTCACGAAGTATGAATAATAATAATAATAATAATAATAATAATAATAATAATAATAATAATAATAATAATAATAATAATAAGAGGAAGAAGAGAGCCGAGAATTCTGCTTGGTTTTGTTTTATCTCGCGCACAAAAAGAATCAGGGGTTAAAACGATATCTCGGGGGTCGTTGGATCGCCTTTACGGTTACTCGAAGAAGTCAGTCGTGAGGAGTTCCCTCCCCGCCCTCCCGAACAGGAACGCAGCAAATGCGGACCAAAAAAATGGCGGCGGTTTATAGCGGCCTCGCCACGACAAGATACCCTCTAACTCGCCTCCGACAATGGCCACTTGAAGCCCACCAACTACCATCAATGACGCCCACTGCAGTTCTCCCTCCTCTCTGCTGTTCGCGTCGAGGTTGGTGTGTGTGTCTCTCTCTGTGTGTGTCTCTCTCTCTCTCTCTCTCTCTCCAACTCTCTCAAACGCAACGTTTCGGCTCGGACTCCGTCCACGCGAGCCTCCTCCGCTGCTATGTCGAGGCGCGAGACGGGGGCTGACGGGAGCGGGCAGGGACAGTTTTTTTTTTAAAGAAAGTTAGAAGAAAACAAGGACCTTCCCCCCTCTCTTTTCCCACGTTTTGTGCAACGGGGATTAAAAAAAAAAAAAAAAACAACACAACCAACAACAACAAAATAGGGGGAAGAGAATTCGTTCCGTGCGCACTCTCTCTCCCTCTTTTCTGGATGTTTTCTCGCGAATCCCCCGCGCGCAGTGGGGAAAGGGAAGGGACGGGGCTAAGTAGTACAGACAGGCGACGTTTTCCCGTGAGCGATAAAATCGCGGCGGTCAAAACAAGGGAGGTGATGCTGGTTGACATAAACGGTGATGGGTTGTCTCCCTCCCAACCATTCAGTATCGCGCGCCCACGAGGAAGGGATTTCGCCTTCGGTACTGGAAGGAAGTAAACCAGATGGATAAATCGAATAAAAACAGGATAGATGAACGGAACGCGAAGATAGAATAATAGACGCCCGTCGCGTGCTCTCTGCCTCCAGACGTCGCCCCACTCGGGCATCGGAAGGCGAGAGAGAGAGAGAGAGAGAGAGAGAGGAGGATATTCTATGATCCGACTGCTTTTTGTAAAACTCCGGTTTGTCCGATCAGCGCTAGTTAGAAATCAGGAGTCAGAAACGAAGGGATCCAGGCCGAACCCAGGTGATGCTTTCTTGGGGACCGTTTTAGGAGTTATAGGTCCTGGGTTAGGGTTCGTGAGGGTCATCTGTAGACGGGGTAAAGTCGGTCCCGTGCCGGCTTTTCAAGCAAAAACCTCCCGCCAACCCCCGAAGTTTCCCGTTATCGTTGTCGTTATCGTTGTCGTTATCGTTGTCGTTGTTATTGTTGTTTTTTGTTGAAATTGAAGGAAAGGGGGGATGGAGGCCGCGGGTGGAATCACCTGTTAAAGTTTATGATCGGACAGAGTGGAAGAGACAGAATGTTGTTTTTTTTTATTTACTCGAATTAGCTCCTTTTTTTTTTTCCCGCTTCTTCTTCCTGAATTTTCACCGTTGTTTATGGTTTCATTAAAGGTGCGGCTAGAGAGAAGTTGGGACGCTCGTTCTCCCCCCCCCCATCCAAACCCACCCGACTCCTCTCGTTCTCAGAAGGGATTAGCTCTTCAAAGAGGGGAGAAGTCTGAGGATTTTTCATCGGGTTGTAACAAAAGAGAAGATGAAGAGAAGCGCCCCCTCCCATCACACACACGCGCGCGCGCGCGCGCACACGTGATGGCGGGTCCGAATGGAAATTATACCGCGTGAGAAAAGTGACCTGACTTAACTCCCAGAAAGAAAAAGGAAATGTTGGAAATGGATTGAGAGAGAGAGAGAGAGGGGGGGAGAGGGGGGGATTCCTGCTGTTTCTGGTGCCATTGTCGAATGTTTAAGGCTTTCAGCCCTGCCGCTCTCCCCTCCGTTCGCAGGTGTAACTTTTTGGCGTAAGGTTAAAAAGTTTTTGGTCGGCGATAAGTCGGTCTCGAACAGGCGTCGTCCGGACTCGTCGCTCGCGCCTTCGGCTTATCGTTTTCGCTTTCGCACGCGCGGCAGACACCGGTGGTAGAGGGGGGGAGAGAGAGAGAGGGGGACGGGAGAGGGAGAGGAAGAGAGAGAGGGGAGAGAGAGAGAGAGGGGAAACAGGCAGCAGCAGCGTCTGTCGTGTTTCCCTGCTGCCGTTGGTCGGACCACTTGAGATGTGGCAGTCCTATCTCGCTCGCGCCCAGCTGGTGCGCGACTTGTTCAGGAGGGGAGAGAGAGAAAACAAAAAATCGTCCCCTTCCTCGTCGTCGTCGGCAGCTGCTTTGGTTTATAAAAAAAAAAAAAAAAACAAAAAACAAAAAAAAACAACAAAAAAACACACACACAAAAAAAATTTATTTCCCGACCCTACGGACGGACGGGAAAGAGGAGGAGAGGGGGGAGGAGGAGGAGGAGGAAGAAGAGGAGGAAGAAAAAGAAGAAAAAAAAAAAAGACAGCAAAACAATAAATGTCAGGGTTAGCTGCCAGCCTCTCGGAGAACTGTGCAGGTAAGAGTGGTCATTAATAATTACCCGACTTTCTTCAGGTGGGACGGGAGACTTGGAGAAGCGAGCCGGGAGTTGGCGACAGGGGGATAGACTGCATTTAAGGGGTGGTGCTACACTAGTTCCTTTTCTTGTTGTTGTTGTTGTTTTTCTTATCGCCGCCTCCCTGTCCGGTCACCTTTCCCAGATTGTTTTCTTCTTCTTCGCTCTTTCAATGGGACCCAAGACTAACTGTTCCCCTACGTCATTGTTAATTCCGTTTGTTTCTCATCCGAGTTCACGCAATGCCTAATAACTAGGCACGTTTCTGTCCCCTCCTCTCTCTCTCCATCTCTCTCTCTCTCTCACTCACTCTCTTTACTCTCTCCCCCCCCCTTTCTCCATCTCTCCCCTATATCTCTCACTCTCTCTCTCTCGCTCACTCTCTTACGCTCTCCCCCTTCTCCATCTCTCTCTCTCCCCTTCCCTCCCTCTATTTCTTTCTCCCCATCTCTCTTCCTCTCCCTCCCCCTCCCTCCCCTCCCCTCTGCTCTCTCTCTCTCCCTCTCCTCTCTCCCTCCTCCCTCCCTCTCTCCCTCCCCTCTCCCTCTCTCCCTCTCCTCCCTCCCTCTCCGCTCTCCCTCTCTCTCTCTCTCTCCTCTCTCCCCTCTCCCTCTCTCTCTCTCTCTCTCTCTCTCGCTTTGTTGATGTAAAAGTTTACCGCCTATTTTCGTGACAAACAAACCCCCTTCGCGTCGTCCATTTTCACCTGGCGTGCTATTATAGCATCCATGCAGTCTGCCCGAAAACAGGGTAAACTTCCTACCAATTAATCACAGAGAACAACAAACGGAACCTGATATTAAGTACTCGGTGTTGTTATTTTCTAATTATTCTGCCTTTTACATGAAAATAGACGAGGCGGGAAACAGACAGACGACGACGCTCAATAGGGGTGGAGGCAGTGGGAAGCAGATGTTGGAACGCCATTACCTTACGTCTGAATAACTAATAAACAACTGGAAAATTATGAAAAGAATCGGGGGGCATTTATTCGATATAAAGACCCCATAATAGACCGGCGGAACACGTTTGTGCAGAGCGAATATCCCGTGAAGGGGACGTTTGTGGAACCACAGCGACCGACTCGCGACGACGTCTGCTCCCCGACAATTTACAGCCCGGTCGGGTGATGTATTCGCCGCACATCGTCCCGCGGAAAGGGGAAAGGTCAGTCTTACCCTTAAATGTATCAGAATTATAGATTATTTCCCAACTTAAAAGGAGCGCGCAGCAGCTGTTTCCACGCGCCTACTACTACGGTCGGGCACCGCCGGGCGCGAGACACTTAAGGGCCCCAGCTATCGCCCGCTAAACTTTTTTTCCCCCCGCCCGCCCGCGCGCGCGCGCCCGACTCCCCCCTTTTTCTTTTTTTATTTCTCTCTCCCCTTTTTTAAAATACTGATGATAAAAAAAAACAAAAAAAACATAAGGCGAACCGTCTCTCTCCTCCTCCTCCCTCCCTCCCCCGTGTTCCTTCCGTCCCATTCCGGCTCGGGTTGGAAGAGCGGGGGCTCGGGCCGGCGGGGGCCGGTCCCCTTCTCTCCTTTCGCCGCTCGAGACGCACTAGGAAAAAAAAAGTTTCGAATTTCCCTCCCGTCGACAATGCGCCAACTCTCTGCGCATGCGTGGGCCTCTTGCCGACCGTGGTCCACAGGCAACCATGCATTACAAGAGGAACTGACGCGCTCTCCTCCACCCCCCCACCGCAGACGGCCCGTTCGTCGCCCACCGCCTGCCCGGAGCTCCCGAGGATGGGGACTCGCCTGCCGGGAACTCCACGGAAACGGTGGCGGAGCGTCCCGTGTCTCGGAGGTGAGCGGGGCGCCGGGTGATGTCAGCCCCCCCGCCAACAGCCGCTCCCAGACCATCACCACTTCCAGCCTCCTTCGCGGATATCTCATTCACAGTTTGTTTTTGTTTGGAGAGTGCGAGGAAAAAGGAATCCGGCTTTCGGCGATCGTGGGCGAGTCTCTGCTGTGGGAGGATCGAGCCGGGGGTCGACAGCTTCGAGTCAACTTGAAATGTACCTGTCAGGTAAATACGTGTCCGCAACTCGCCAAAAAGGAAAAAAACTAAGAAAAGAATAGACATTCTCTCCATCTCTCTCTCTCTCCACTCTCTCTCTCTCTCTCTCATCTCTCACCCCTCCCTCTCCTCTCTCTCTCCATCTCTCTCTCCATCTCCTCTCTCCCACTCTCTCTCTCCCATCTCTATCCCCTCTCTCTCCTCATCTCTCCCCTCCTCTCCATCTCTCTCTCCCCTCTCTCTCCTCTTCATCTCTCCCCTTCTCTCTCCATCTCTCTCCCCCTCTCTCTCTCTCTCTCCCTCTCTCTCACCTCTCTCCCTCCCCCTCTCTCTCTCCCTCTCTCTCTCTCTCTTTCTTTCCCCTTCTCTCTCTCCATCTCTCCCCCCTCTCTCTCTCCCCCTCTCTCTCTCTCTTTCTTTCCCTTCCCTTCTCTCTCCATCTCTCTCCCCCTCTCCCCTCCCCCCCCTCTCTCTCTCTCTCCTTGAGTTTGCGGAATTTCTTTGTTCTGTGACTAAATCAGTTCGCCATTAATGCTGCTTTGTTATCGATATCTACATCCGTATGTGTCTGTTGTCAATTTTACTACTTCCACTACCTAGAAAGGTAAGTCGATGACACACAACCGCTAGAAGAAGAAGAAGCATTCTTTCGGTATCTATCAACTGGGTGCCTTGTACAGGAACAAAAAAAAAAAAAAAACGGAAGGAATGTGAGGGTCAGAGACCCTGCTTATGGTGCAGTCCGAGTCGACTGTCAACCCGTCTGTCGTGTATGCGTATCTGCACAATCCATTGATGCCAAAGAATGTGTAGGAAGAATGTTAAACAAGGAGAAGCTGGTTCCCCCCCCCTACTCATCACCGTTACTTGTTAGGCTTCTTTACGTCATCTTTATACGACTTACATCAAACTTACAACGGTAAGGTTCTATTTACATACGTAGGCCCAGGCACGTTGAGACTCTCTTACCGTCACAAATTCTTACTGGGTCTTCTATTCTCTGACGTGGAACCCGTGGGTTTCGGATTATTAATTAATTTGTGAACGTGTACGCCGACCATTAACTTTGAAGTAGCCGAGTTATTTTATTAGTCTATGTAATGTTTTCAAAATATTTTTATAGTATACGGTGGAATTTGTTTGAACCGTTCTGCATATTTCCGGATTCAAATAATACGGAAAGCCAAAAGAGGAGAACGAAATACGAAGACAGACTTGTTGCTGTTGTTCAGGTTTTGCATTCTAAATAATAACCAGAGAATATTTCGGGGGGGGTTTGGGCCCTTTATCCTGTACATTTGGCCAGTATTGAGAGAACAGAAATGGCCTGAAAGTCCGCCCCGAAAAACGGAGTCTGCCAATTTGTTTTTTTTTGTTTTTCTAATATCCATCCATTCTTGATACAGATGATGGTCTCAGGAAAACGCCTCCGTGTCTCGGGCTCGCTGCCCCCCCTGACGAAGTGCCTACAGACTGGTGCCTGCCTGCCTGCCGGACACCTCTTTGTGAGGATTCCTGGTCGGCCTGGCTTCACACCCGAGTTTGAGAAGATGAAGAAGGAGGAGAGTCCGGACGATCGTCGTTTGACGAGAGATCGCGATTTTCCGTTTATCCGGGGCCGATTCCGGACGCAGGCAGATTAAAAGGTCACTTTCTTCGTCGGGTTAATAATCAACAACGATAAATACTAACAGCGGCCGCGAATGCCATCGGGTTTCAATGATCTTCTCTTTAGTCCGCAGCTTTTGTATCCAGTTACAGCGCGTGTGGTTCCGAGAGAGAGGGAGAGAGAGAGAGATGAGGAAAGAGAGGTTTCCCCGCCCGACTATTCACCTGTCCGAGACGTTATTAAATGCATTGGCCTCGTGTATAAAGTATCTAAGGAAAATGGTAAATTACATCTACCGCTCTACTGTCTTAAAATGAATTAAATACCAGAACATTACGGATGCTCATCGCTCTGTTTTCCGTCGATCGCATAAACATTAAGCCTCTCGTAAAGATTCCTATGTAGCTTACATTGCGAGAGGCTGGAAGGAAATCTCCAGCTCTGAGAAAACGGGCTCCTCCTCCTCGTTCTTTCCGGCAACACACGTGTGACTTACTTTACTATCATTAA
Organism: Nautilus pompilius; assembly: GCA_018389105.1. Taxonomy (NCBI): domain Eukaryota; kingdom Metazoa; phylum Mollusca; class Cephalopoda; order Nautilida; family Nautilidae; genus Nautilus; species Nautilus pompilius. The sequence goes on along the minus strand of JACATO010000706.1, from coordinate 25,444 downwards.
TTTTTTACAAAAAGAAAGTAAATTAACATTAATATTCCTCTCTCTCGTCTCTCTCTCTCTCTCCCTCCTCCCTCCTCTCTCTTCTCTCTCTCTCTCTCTCTCTCCATCTCTCTCTCCCCCTCCCATCTCCCTCCACCCCATCTCTCTCTCTCTCTCCTCTCTTCTCCCTCTCATCTCTCTCTCTCTCTCTCTCTCTCTCTCTCTCTCTCGCTCTCCCCTCTCTCCATCTCTCTCTCTCCACCCTCCCTCCACCCCATCTCTCTCCTCTCTCGCCTCTCTCTCTCCCTCTCTCTCTCTCTCTCTCTCCATCTCTCTCTCCCTCTCTCTCTCTCTCTCCTCTCTCTCTCTCTCTCTCTCTCTCCATCTCCATCTCTCTCTCCTCTCTCTTCCCCCTCTCTCAGTATTTCGTCGGTTTCTAGGTGTCTAGTTGTCCGTCTACACAGGCGCACCAAACTTTGTTTACAATATCAGCGTGTAACCATAATGAAATAAATACGAGATAACAATTGGTGCAAAATATTCCGGTATATAAGTAAATTTTCTCAAAAATGGCTGAATCAAAAGATCTCTGGTTTCTTGTTTCTGACATTTGTTGCCTTATTTGTAATCTTCTCAACAACAACACACTACTACTACTACTACTACTACTACTACTAACTACTATTACTACTACTACTACTAATAATAATAATAATTAATAATAATAATAATAATAATAATAATAATAATAATAAAGATGCATTTAATAATCTAACATCCTTTAGCTCTTGTACAAATTATTCTAGTTTTTATTTTACCTACAGAACGACCCACCAGTCAGTGCGTCCGCTCGTCCACTTAGAGAGATGGAGAGAGAGAGAGAGAGAGAGAGAGAGAGAGAGAGAGAGAGAGAGAGAGAGAGAGAGAGATGGAGAAGGGAGAGAGAGAGAGAGAGAGAGAGAGATAGAGAGATGAGAGAGAGAGAGGAGAGAGAGAGAGAGAGAGATGGAGAGAGAGAGAGAGAGAGATGTGTGTGTGTGTATGTGTAGAAGTATTACTTTTTAAGCGAAGTTCTACTGTCAAGATTTAAAGAAAGAGGGAGATGAGTCAGTACCTGGCCTTTAAGGATTTTCTACCAATCTCGTTGCCCACTTCACACAGGCAGCAGTAATAAAAACGTCTGTGTTTTGGTAAATGAAGAAAAGGAAATACGATTTTGCTGTACATTTTCGGAATAAATTTACTCTAATAAATAGATTCTTTTATTATTTTTTTAAAAAAAAATTCTTCGTGGTTCGTGTTAGCTGGGTGTCTGGAAACGGACGCAAACCACGTGATTACAGCACAACAGGAAATGGTTTTCGAATTTTTAAAAATGGCAGTCCAACACTTGTAGGATGCATCGACTTTCCGAGCTGTCAGGGTGTCGCAACTTAGAGGCGAATGGTAAATCGGGAACGTGGGTTTACTGAACTCAACAGAAAGTTCGGTCTACACTTCATAGTGCATATTAGGGAAAGACGGAATGTCTGTACGACCTACCCCAGCCTCCACATCTGACAGGCCCAACTTCGTTCTCGATGGATCTGAATCAGTGCCCGCGGTGATTCCTTTTTAAATAAAAATCCCCCCACCCAAATTATTTGCATGAATACGTAATCAGAAATTAGCTAAGATCTCGACACTTTCAGACGGTGATGGAAATATTAGTGAGTAGAATAAATTGCCGCCAAGTGCGGTCGTGTGACGTCATCAGATCTAAAGTCGTCCATTTTTCATGTATTGCTAAAAAAAAAAAAACTCTTCATTGATTGGCTCGTTAAATTTGAAATTATTTCTAATTTCCTTTTGTGTAAAGGCAAGAGTTAGTATAATGAAAGAGAGAGGGGTCGAGTTGTGATGGACTTTCAGATGTGGAGAAATGATCAGCCATTAGACGATGCGACCCCTACGAGGTGTCCAGCTGGCGTCTTTACTACCGACCGTGACTCGCCCTGACATTGTGGACTACGTATTATTTACTTTAGGCCCACATACAGACCCCTAGAAAGATCTTAAAAGTTACCAGGGACCTCCTACCTCAACCAGTCAGTTTGTGGCTGGGCGAGAGGAAGGTCAACGATCGCCGAGCCCCTGACTGTAAGTGCCAAGGTAAGCCGCGAGTTGTCGTGGAACTTCTCATCCACGTGATACGTTTTCTTTTATACAATTAAAAGGGCACTGACCGTTCATTTGTGCAATTGTTTTAGTCACGCGAAATACTTTTTCTTCTATTCGATTGGATGGGTGTTCGTTCCCCAACTCTGTTCCTTCTCGCTCGTATGAGACCGAAGGAACCACCCTTTCTCCACTTTCACGATTCTTTCTTTTCGAACAACCCAGAAAAACCAGCAAACTCGCTGAGAACAACCAGAGTGTTCCAAATTAAGCTTAAGAGAAGGTATTCCTTTAAATCAGGGCCAAGCAACCGTCGCAAAGCGAATGTCCTCGAAATTTCCCGACTTGGTGCGTTTCCAAGGAGACGATGACGCACTGCTAACTGCTCCATTAATCGATATCGATTGGTATTTCTTTTCGCTAAGGGGCCATTGCATAAGTTTTGACGATTCCTGCCGCCTTGTAACTACGAAACTGAAGTAGATGTTCGAAAACACTCCGCTACCTCTTTCGGGTTCGTCAACACGATCTCTCTTCAATCGTCTACAACCCGAGCAGAGGCGACGCAAGATTTTTGCTATGGAGTTAAACCACAAAGAACACCTCTTGAAGTTGCCCCCCCTTTTTTTTTTTTAAAGGGATTTTCCGTAGAGACTTTCTATGATAGACGTAAGGCTGTTCGGCCGCATTCTGTTCTCCTCCGCTTGTTCTGGGAAACTGACACCCAAGAGTTCTCCTTAGTGGATCGATCACATGACCCGCTGACGTAAGCAGCCGGGAGACGTTTGCTAGCCCACCCCGCGAGCGCCCTGCAAAAGTTTACCTTTAATACCAGATCACAGTAAATATCTTATAAAGCTCATCCTGATTAGTTCCCAGAAGTAAACAGTTTGTACAGCCCACGTTCAAGAGTCCATGGCAGGTACAGATGGTCTTTACTTATATTTTATGTGGTGGAAACTAAAAAAAAAAGAGAAAATTACGAAAAACCTTCTTTTTTAATTTTTTTTTTAAGTTAAAAAATCGTTTCTAGATAAAGAAAGGAAACTTTGGAACAATATTTGCTTCCTGTGATGTCATAAAAAGAATATTAATGATACATTTAAATTTGTAATGATTTATAAACGGTGGCTCCTCGGTGTTCGGCCAGTTAGCAAAATGATGTAAAGGAATGGTCTGGAGGAAAAGCGGGAAGCGTATTCCACAATGAAGAGGTCGCGAAAGGGAGAAAATCACGCACATACACACAAACAAAAAAAAACTTATTTAAACTTAAAAGCCAAAAAATCCATACAAATTTTAAACGAATAAAAACAATATTTTATATCAAATTTTACAAAAAAATGGTTAAGTGTAACTAGACAGGTTCCTATATCTAGATCGACAAAAGTCTGATGAAAATTGATCTGGGTTCTAGGGACAACGAAAAGCAAGGTCAAGATCGCGTATAGACTTCCGCTTATGTAGTATGAGAATATTCAACAGTGTGAAGCTACATGTCGCCTGAGTATCTAGCAATGTATAGAAGACTGATTTGTAGATAGTCTGAATAGTTAGTAGTGTATATAAGACTGATTTGTATGTTTGTGTAGCTAGCAGTGTATATAAAATTGATTTGTTAGTATTTTGAACAGTGTAGATTTAAATGTAAATAAAGTTAGAAGAGCAGAAATATTTTAACATATATAAGATTTCTTTCGCAGAAAGATGAGCGTTTGATCCATTTTTTTTGAAGTGCTTCTGTTTGCTTCTGCTATCTAATTTAAACCATTCCAATCCGAAACAATACAATTATTAAATGCTACCTTTTATAGTATAATCTAGAACGTTGTATTAGAATTAAACTGATGTACCATAGTTGCATACGATGTATGTCTATCGTAAAAAAAAAATTATCTAATTAAATACATTCTTTACCTGAGAAATGTTTGAAAATTTAAATCATCTCCAAGGAAACCTCTGTTGGCTAAACCTGACAACCAAAGCCTTTCTGTTTTTTTTTACCATAAGTAGGGATGCGGACGATACTAATCATTTTAACAAGTCGCCAGTGAGTCTTTTACATAATGTGGTGGGCTGTCTGCCTAAAACCCAAATTAAAAGAAATTCTACTTTATATCGCTTGAGCAGATCCAGTGTGTATCAAACTGTGTATTTTAACAGTCAACATTGTCGAAGGTTGGTTTGCATGTAGTAATGACGGTCAGCAGTATATAGAAGTTCGTGCTGAATGTACAGAGTCCTACCAAAAGTAAAGAATACTCGTGAAGCATAAGTAGTTTTTATTTTGGCATATGTAAACTTAAGAGTTGTAGAAATAGCGACAAATATAAAAGTAATATCTAGTAGCTTTCCCACGTGCTTATGAAGGGACAGAGCACGTTGTGGCATAGACGTAATGATACTTTGTATGATAGCATGGCCAAAATGTTAACAAAGTTTATTCCGATTTTCCCTTAGATCTGCCACAAAAGTCTCGTATTTCGCAGTTGGCTATCAAGATGATTTCTAAGCGGATTCATATCAAAGTTCACTCCCAGGTGCACAAAAGAAGACCTGAAGCTCCCCGTTGCTTCTTGCTGGAGTGGTGGTTTTGGAGGGGGCAGCGAGTGACAGTCTTCTTGCAGCAAATATGTTTTAAACTGCATTATCTCCCTTGCTGAGAAAATGTTATAAGATGACCGCCGAGAATCCGGACACCATTGTAGTTTACAGTGTATTGGCGATGTCTGCAAGCTTTTGTGCGTGGATTTGGACTTCGGCTTTTGGCTCGTCCTGTAGCCACTGATGACCCATCTCGACTGTGTTAGCCGCTCCTGACGAAAAGTACGGTGCTCAGCCCCATTTGCGAACCCAAGATTCCCCCGCTATCTGCCTCTCACCTTTTGCCCACAGTCTAACTGTCTAAACACGCAACCTCATGTAAACGCAAACTTTACGAGACATCTTTAATATTCTACAAGCTCTATAGACTAATAGGTACTATTTATAGACGGAGCCCCAAGGCTTTGTGGATAATGTGAGTTGGTCCATTATTTCTATGGATACTCATTTTTATTTCGGTATGATTCTGCATTCTGAGGTGCCATGACTGCGAGGAAGATTAGGATGAAATTGTATGTTGTACGTAGCAATGAACGATGTATGGAAGTCGGATTGTGACACTATTAGTCTTGAACTCAGCAGTAGGATCAATAAGTCTGGCGGGCACCTTGGACGGGGGGTGGGTGGGTTACCGCTTCTGTTTTTCTATTCATGAGACCAGCACACGGGACCTGCTGGCGTCTAACTTTACCTTAAAAAGGTAGCAGTTAAGAATTTAAAAAAAAAACTGCTGTCATAAGGTATTTATTTAGACGATTAACAATGACTGATACCAAACAGATATTATATAAAAGCAGTTTTAAGTAAGGCCGAGTTATAACTGATCAGGATGCCACAAACACGTTATCGTGGTCCGCTACTTTAAAATTTATATATTTTTTTTTAGAAATTAAAAAGGATAAAGAAGAAGGAGAAGAGTCTAGGCGTCAGCGTGACTGCTAACTGATGATATCGAAGAAAGGCGTTCATCGATCTTCTTTCACGGCCGAAAGAACACCTTCTTGGAGACGCACAGACATTTAAATCCAGCGGAGAGACAAGTCCTTTCGACCCGATTGCTGTCAATACCCAAAGGCTAAGGCTCGGCGAGAGCGCAGATCTTTCCATCGATCCGTTTTTTCATAAATCCTCCGATGGAACCCGGCTAACGGTTTATTTCTCTTCTGGTGTGATTACAGGCCGCCATTCGAGAATATCTTGTGAGTCGAAATTTCTGGTAATATCGCGAAATATCTGGAGGGAATTTCCCGTGTGATAGGCCGAACCAAGCCGAACCGGAGAAGAACGAATTAAAACAACAACAACAACAACAAATCTGATTTAAAAAAAAAGAAGAGGGCGAATCAAGCGAGTGTAGCCCCGATCAAGAGAGAGGCAACGGGAAAAGGGGGCACAGCTATATTTCCTAAAGATCGCAGATTTAATCTGCTTAGATTTACTTTTAAATAACAAATTTCAACTCGTATTTTCGTTCACACGCCTAATTTAATACTGTTGTTGTGTGATCTGAAGCGCCGGCCTCTACCAATCGACAACGCTTCCTAGCGGACAGCTGCAGAACTACGCTTCCTTATCAGGTTCATCTCTCTTGTAAGCATCAGTGTACAAAAAAAAAAAATCAACTAAGACTTACATATAGCAACGTTAACCACAAGCGAAAACTACATTAATTTTTAACACTATTGAATTAAAAGCAATTTTTATCACGAAGGAAATATAGATTAGTTAAATGAAGTAAGTAGTTTTTATACACAGTATCGCCATAATAATTGAACACAACAGGCATTGATCATGTACTTGTGTAGAATACCTGTCAACGGTTAATTTTCGGTTTCATAAGAACACCTTTTACGTCTTATAGAGCTTGTAGACGTCTACAGATGAAATTCCAGATTAATATTGGGACCTGGTCTATGTTTTCTCGGGGCTCAGTCATCAGACACGCCCATCAGTTGTCTATCATGATTCTCAATAAGGTTTTATATCTGGACTTTCTTGGGGGTGGGGGAAATACATCAACCGCAGTCCCGTCCACCATTCCCAGCTCGAAGCGGTTCTGGGTGTATGGCGTATTGCTCCATTTACCGGCGAGGTGTCGTGATTACCGTTTAGGTTCCCCCCTGATCGGGTACTAGCAGGGATGTATTCGAAGAGGCGGATACACAACCGACGGAACTTAAACGCCCATCAATAACTGCAAGATCCGTTTCAGATCACATCACTGCGCTTCAGATAGGCAGCGGTTAGCAGCTCTGAACCTACCGGGTCGGACTCTCGCCATCCTTCGTGCGTCTAAGGTCTCTGGTTCGGGAAATTACTGCATACTGCGTCAGGTGCGGGCGTGGATTCCACCAGGCAAACCGAGTCTAGGCGAGAGCCGTTTCCCCCTTCCTCCCTGAATACTAGACGGATCACTTGTACGACCAACCGCCAGTGCCCCGCATGGACGGACCGGCTCGACCGATTAACCTGGTGACACAACTCGGCTACTTCCGAGAAAAAAACGAGTCCGCCCACTTTAAAGTACGGGCCCATCTCATAGCGACCCCATTTGTCCCGGGAAGTTTAAACTTATTAAGGGAAAGATCAATAAAACGCATTATTATATATATTATTATTATTATTATTATTATTATTATTATATTATTATTATTATTATCAGAGCCTGCTGAAGACAGACGCGCCAGGTCTCAAGAAGCGCAGGAATTGCGAGACGGTAACCATGGTACCACGGAATCTTTATCATTTTACCTCTACCGTTGTAGGCGATGATGTTTGCAGGAAAAAGAATTGTTAAATTTTAATTATTTCTCCCGTTTAAATAACCCAACCTTTTCGGTAATATATTTAAAAAAACAAAAAAACAAACAACAACAACAAATTACAAGGCGCCGCCATTTATTTAACGTAACCAGACGGAAATCAAACCGCTTATTCTTTTTCTCCTTTTCGTATATTGAACAAAACCCCGACACCAGTGAAATAGTTTCCAGAAAGATAAAACCTATGAAGTGTATCAGGGAAAACTTCATTTCATTTAGTGGCGAAACTACTGCCACGCAGGTGCGCCAAACTGAGCCGAACCCCCGACTATGGCGACCGACCAGGCAGTCAGTCTTACCTCCATTCAGAGTGGAATTGCTGGAAAATCACGAGACAGGACAGACCGATTATTGGCGCCAGTGTTTGATATTCTCGATATATCTTTGATAAAATCAAAACCTGTTTAAAATTTACTAGAAATATACTTTTTAACGGTATGTTGTTGTTGTTGTTGTTTTTTTTTCTGTATAAAATGTTAAAGCATAAAACTCGAAAACTATCAGTAGGAAAAGGCAGGATAACTGAACTCGGTCATTCACCATAAAACGGTTATTGGAACTTCTACATAAAATTCACAGGTCTGAAAAGTGTACAAGAATATTATAGTGTAATGGTTACAAGGAAGCAGGAAAGCATCACTGCTTATGAAAGATCAACAGGTTTTAAATATTTCCATAGATAGTATATTATAGCAGGTGCAAACAACGCAAGAAAACAGATCTACCTATGTTTGATAAGTGCCCATAGATGCTATAGAACAGTAGTCACCGGCGAACTACTGCACACCGGGACGAGGCAGTCTCTTTGCTTTGTACAGAACAGGTTGTTGTCCGGCAAATCTTTAGGAACTATCGAAAACTCTTCTGGATGGATGGTTCGATGGAAGAATTTGGTGGAACGTGCAAAGTGACAACCGCTTCGAATATCTGTGATCCGTAGTGTTCCAAACGAGCCAGTGTCCCACCAGTTCGACACACACACACACACACCAAGAACTACTACAGCTTTCCTGCCGTAGACAGATCAAGGATATGACCTCTTCTTAGCATTTCGTTAGCCAGATAAAAAAAAACAGCTTCGCATAAAAAAAATTAGATATATCTACAAACGATGAGGAGGGGAGGGGAACTCTGGGCAGGTTAACAGAAGGACTTCATATCTAGACGTCTACCGGGCCGAAAGTTTATCTCAGAAAATGTAAATGACTTTAAAATAATAATTCCTGCACATACAACGAATGCACGTGTGAAAAGCCTATGATGTTAGAATTATTGTAATTGTTACTTCAATGTTTGTCTGTCCTCTCATCTTCTTCCTCTTTCTCTGTTCAGCATCTTCATCCGGCATTGGTTCAGCTAAAATCGGCGTTTTGCTGTTGTTGTTGTTGTTGTTGTTTTTGTTGCTATTAGTGAAAATTTACGTAAGTCGTCGTCCTTGACATTATCATCTGGTAAGACAAAACGATAAAAGTGAAAGTAATTATCACGTCTGAACACCAATAAATATTAAGTAGAGTTCAAGCCCGTGTTCGTTAATAACAATGCAGTAAAAGAAAGGAAAAAAAAAAGCAATGCTGGAAGATCTCTTGCTGGTAGCAAAGTCCTCACGACCTGGTGAGTGGTGGCTGAGATTTAAACATCAGGAGTGCTTTTAACGATTTGCTTGTGAGAAGACAGCACGTGTGGAAATGTGATATAGAGCGGTTGTACTCTTCACGTCAGGGATGGTAAACAGAATATTTCTCATGCCCTCCTCTCTTCCCGGCAAAAGCTGCCTCGTTATCGCTCCACAATACCTTTCAGGGTGGGAGGGTACATATTGACGTGTTTGTAAACTATCAACTAATACAAAACACCTTTTCGTTTTCCCTTGTTTTAATTCAAATTGCCCCTCCCCCCTTAATAGAAATCGCTTTCCCTACCCGTATGTCCTTACAAGCAGCGAGCCAGTCTGCTTGTTGTTCGGCCGAGACATCATATTGAACGACTACTTCATCGTACGACGGCCGGCCGAGCTGATGTCATTAATCGTGGCGAACAACTTCTTAGCAACCGAACAGCGAACAGGTCTAACGCCACCGTTACCACATGCTTTGCTATTTATTAGGAGTCCACACATCCCGCTAGATGGCACTGTAAACGACAAACGACCCGTGACGCTACTTGTAGCAGCCTTGTTTTCTCGATTTGATATTTTTTCGGGGCGGGGCAGAAAGTGACAGGCTGAACGTACCTGTAACTCAGCTCCGCGCAGAGTATACTTGTCATTAATTGAGATACCACAAAGAAAGGAAAAGTCTCCCGGCTTATGCAAGACCCTCAGGGGAGACAACTACTTACGGTTGCAAATTTTAAAATGATTTGCACTATCACACATCGACTACTGACAATTGCTAAATCCGTTTGAAGTGCATTTATTGAACAGAATTCGCGTGTAATTAATTAATTATTATTTTTGAGAATTGTTTTGCTTGTATATTATAAGAAGCAGTTCGGGGGAGGGGGAGAAAGCACGAGACAGCTCGATTACTTTAGCAGTAGCAACGTACTCATTTTTGGCTTATCGGAAAAAAAAAATCGTTAAGCGCGCCCTCTGGCAGCGCTTTTGCAGCCATAAGGGCACAACCATGACGTCAACACCGTGCTTTACAGTCCTCGCTGTTCATACTGCGGAATTCTACCTACTGAAAGTAGAAAAACTTATCTGGTCAAGACCTCTGCCCGCTGACTCCGATCCAGTTATTGCGCCATAAAATCTAGAATGCGGTGTATGGAAGAATTGCATTCCAACGATAAAACGACCTTTGTTCTACGCTTTTAAAAAAAAAAAAAAAATTTTTTTCCATCTGATATAATGCACTAATTTAAGGGGCTACTTTCTCCCCTGTTATTTAATGAAGGCGTAGCTGTGACATACGGACAATAAAGCAGTTTCAAAGACTCCGGCTAAAGTATTAACATGGAGGTTTCGATCTCTACGTGGTTCGCTAGCAAGTTACAGACAGAAGGAATTCTTGACACTTTTTTTTACCAGTTGCATGAATTGATGAATTGTTCCGTACTTTTGCGACCGTATTTAATTCTTTCTGATCTATCTTTTAAATTACTGGTTTTGAACTTTGGGGGGGGGTGCCTCGATAATCAAAATATCCGATTAATCAACTGAGTTGATCGATAGATGAGTAAAATTCTTAATAGAATTTTTTACCCTCACCTCCTGGGGCTGGCCTCTCTTCCCCACTGGGACAGATGTGTAAGTGAAACTTCATGGATCCAAATTTTATTCCGTTTCCCAAAATATTAACAACAAATCTATCTGCTAATGAAAATTAGAGTAAAAACATCCCATATGATTTCTCAGCTCACGTAAACTTCGAGACCTGGTGATATACCAGTATTACAACTTTCTACCGATATATTCTTTTGATGAAAGAAAAAAAAGATATATAGGTTTTGAAAAATATTTTTAAAATGTTGGAACCAGAGAATATCCTTGCATAGAGTGGGTATATTACACTGCATTAATTATTATATTATTATTATTATTATTATTATTATTATTATTATTATTATTATTATTATTATTCTCTTGTAGTATGTGAATTTATATATTTATCAGTAATTTTGTTTTTAATAAAATCTTAAAACTTTGTCATAATTGTGAAGTATCCGTATGTTTTTGCATATTCCAGTGTAAGCAGCCAGTATAACAAGAAAGTCCTATTCATTCTTAGTAATATTAACAGTGTTGAATGATCAAAAATAGCTAATTCGAATAATTGTCCTTTAAAATATTAACAAGCCAAAGGATCAAGCTGCTATTGTGATCCTGTTTCTCTTATGGACAATACCTGAATACCTAATGCAGGTACTGTGTGCGGTATAAGAGATAATTGCATACTGTGATAAGAGCCACATGGTCCTTGCCTAAAGAAAGGTAAATGTTATTGTTTTTACTGTAGCTGGAGTTGATAGCAACAGCCAGACGTTGTTAGTGATACGACAATACTTAATTAATCATAGGTGTCAAAATCTGTATTGTGATTGATCAGGTTTTTCAGGTGCTGTTTAGATGAGAAGTTATGAGTTTGAACTCTAGCAGGCTGACCACTGCGCAAAGTCCATTTCCATGTACATGCCTAGGTATAAACATTTTAAATGGTAGAGATGTCTTCAAAAAGCTTTGTATGAAATTATTTTGTGATTCAGACAGATTCCATCAAAGCTAAATGCAAGCTTTGAAGTCAAGAAATCTCTCGAGGTAAAACAAGTACAATGACATTTACAACTACTGACATAATCTATTTAAAGATGAAACACGCTGCTGAGTACAGAGCAGAAATGCTTCAGCAGGAAGAAAATACCCTTGCTGAGTTAGGAAAAAACTTGAAGAACCCAGGCCAGTACTGATGTAATAAACAGATGACTATGGAGGAATCCCTTGACAATAAAAAAAAGTTTAGGCATCAGATCCTCAAGCCACAGCTGTACACCGAAGAATAGGAGAGATGATTGATGATGACATACAAACCTTACTCAGTTGTAGCAAACATTGGACTTAGAAAGCTACTCACGACCACCTCATTATAATATACTGGTACCATTTTTTTTTAGTATGACCGGTCATTGGCTAACATCTTATTTTAAACGACACAAAGCCATTCTGAATGTGGTTCACTTCCAGAACCACATTCAGCAGACCACGTGAGTGAACCAATGCTGCTAACATTGTTAATGGACTTCTCAGAACCGAATTACCTACATCGCTGTCTTCTTTCATCCATACTCTACAATTACGCACTGACGATGCCATATTTAGTCAGCGAGCAGTAAAAGGATATTTCCTTTTGTATTAATCGAGAGATAGTCGGTGATTTCTCACCATTCTCATGCTGCCTCACAAAAGGCTAAGCGATCTTCGGTTCCCAAACACAGGCTTCTACGGGATAAATCCATCTGCTGGAACAGTTAATGGTACATGATAGAATAAGTGATGTTGAGAAAGGACGCCCAATCGTGACATATGGCGTGGAACACAATAATCCAAATCTAGCTCCGTATCAATGGAGACATGCTGAAAACTTGTTTGTTTACCTTTTAAAGATTTTGGATGAGATTACGAAAGCTACTAGTTTGAAGAATACAGTAACTTCCGTTATAATTCCGTCAATTTTAGCTATAGCCACCATTAGCATTACTTTTGAAGGGACCTGTACATCTGTGAATCGCCTAAAAGCAACTGTGCGAAGCTGTTTACATAAATATATGGCAAATAAGAAACTCTGTATTTTTTAATGTTTAGACCCTTCAGAATGAAGTTTCAAAGAAAAGACATGAATATGGTTAGAATAAGACATTAGTTTTTAGAAGAAAAAATAAACGAACGAAAGACAAAGACGGTAAGCAAAGCCACAGGATAAATATAATCATAGACTCCAATACAAGTTTTGATGATCCAGACTTAACAACAAACCTCAGCTGCTGAATCAGTGATGACAGTTTCCGGCCTTTGGGTCTGCTATGAAGAAATAGCAACAAGAAGAACAACAAGCTGCGGATCCTCGAGAACTGAAACAAAGGAAAGACACCATTCTGCTATAGAAAAAAGAGATCAAGAAATATTTTAACTCGATTAACCACGTACAAAAGGTCCTTTGTTCTAGTAGAACGGAAATACTCTCCATTTCAAAAGAGTAAAAAAAAGGTGGAACACGTGCATTATTTTATGGCCATTTTTATTTCTATAAACGGTGAACCACCGAAAATCGCCTTAATCCACCAAGTGAAGAAGAGCTGGTGTTTCCGCATTGTAATGTAAGAGCCTTAGACTTTAAATACTAAGACGTTTGACTGACTCTCATAATCGTTTTTAATTTTGGATCTATGTTTGTAGGCCAGGATTATGTTTAATACTTTGGCTTTGATGTAAGTTTCCTGTTAATCTAGATTTGGAAATGGCCGCGTTTAGTATATAAAAACAGGGAAGATCTTTAAGCTTTTGATTTCAAGTAGAAAATTTAGATCTTTTAATTTTACTAAGAAATTTCTTTCGTTCTGTTATTTTATTTTCTTATAAGCTTAAGTCGCATAAATGTGTTGGATTTTGAATTGCGCTTTTACTCTCTGCTTCTATATGTTTTGGCCTTCACTTAGCTATGATTAGGGGCATCAATAATAGAATGGGTAAAGGGAATCTGACTGGATAACTTCCCTCTGAAGATGATATTGTACCCTCAAACAAATTTGCGCTAAAATGTATATGTATATAGGATATGCTTGTGTATAGTAACGTGGTGAATGAACCATGCTTCTGATATTTGCCATCCTCAAGCCAAATCGATAAACTCTTGACTGTGCGCTAATCTAGATAAATTGATTTGTTGATAAAACTTGGTGTAATATGAAAAAAACAAACAAAGCGGGATGGAATAGTACAGTTATTTCTGACTAAAAGAAAATATAAGTTTTCTATTCTCTTTTATGAAGCCTAAGAATCTGCCAATTAATTGCTATTAATTTGTTAATCTGGGGGAAATGGCATATTAGACCGATTATCGATTACCTGCCTTAATCGGCAGATATATACGTACACACAGAGACTTGATAAATATAAATAAATAGCTAAGTTTGAAAGGGCACCTTGTCATTATAGAATGGCGTCTAACACTTGGTGGTTTGGATCTTTTCGTTATGCAAGAAAGCAACACACGGTATAGATGAGACCAGACCATTCCGGACACACAAGGTCAGGGTTAGGGAGACCTTGGGAGCGCGTTTAGGGAAAATTTTCGTACTTTCAGGAATGGTCCACACATGCACAATGGAGATTGCATGGCAGGGTTGAGACACGCCTGATTCCATCTCTGAGGTTGCACGGGGAGGGCATGAACTGGGGGGGGCGGCACATCTTCCGTGCATATACTACCTTCTTTTGACAGATGGCCAGTGGCGCAGACGGGGCGGGAAGTTAGAGTTCCCTTGGAAGTCCTCAGCTCGACCGTCCATTGGCAACGCACACCATGACAGGCCTCCATGTTCTTCAGTGGCTTTAGGATGTAGGATGGTGCAATAAAAATTCCGTCGCTGGAAGGCGTCACACCCGCTCAGGGCCAGGGCAGGACAGCGCGATAGCGTCTGGGTCGCGCACTGCAGTCGACGCGTGCGGCGAATGGTTTGCGCTCTCGAGGCTTTTCCCGTCAGTATCCGAGCTGTGAAGATAACGTTCGATGGTTCTGCTGAGCAACCTGCACGTGTCCTGCCCTACTCGCAGCTGACTGTCACGATTCAGTTTCCACTCTCTTCTCCACAGCAGGAGGTGTTTGTTCTGTTGGTTTTAGACGTCTAGGACGCACACAAATAATTATCTTACGGCTTCTCTCCAACCCTAACAAACGCCCTTGTTAAGACGGCACGAGGTTATTCAGCGCCCTAGGGGTTTCCCGCCGGCTCCTGCTAACGTTCCACTGCCCAACTATCGGCCTTTCTCCAAGTCCCCGACTTCCAGCAAAACCCTGTGTTTGTGGCAAGACTATCTGCAGTCTGAGACATCCTCTGGCCCGTACCTTTTCCTGCAGCTTGCGATCACGTGCTTATCACGTGACTGCAGTAACCCATTTGAGTCTCAGGTGGTGTCAATTTACATATGTGATGTCCATATATATATATTTTCGATGGGTGTTCCGAAAGTAACGAGCCCTTACCAATTGAACCATTTTGATATGGCTTCTTTTAAAGACAACCTACGTCCGTGCGATAATATTATTGTCTTAAATCGACTCTGAAAATAAATATGACATGTCCTTGTCAGCAACACGTTCATCTATCTTACACCAGCTACGCTACAGGTAGGGGCGCTTTTCATAACTTAATGATAAATAATTAGTGTTTCTTCTTCATTGATGCTTTTCAATTACGGAAGAAAGATAACATATTCATATACAAAGATTCTAATTCATTATGTGCTAAATATCTTTACTGACGACGGTATTCTGCGATGGTCTCCAGCTATATATGCACTAGGACATGAGACACGGAACACGCCACTTTCAACCCTGTTACTGATAACAATAGCAACAACGCGACAGCTTCCAGCTACTTGCGACTGTTTTCCAGCGTTGCTATTACTTCACGAACAAAATTTCACCGGTCTGTCTGAACAGCCCCCGGTCCTTTTGCATGTCAGTTTACTGGTTCATTACTTAGGATGATGCATGGAGCCATCGTGACTTATTCAAAGGTCCCAAATTTCCATTGATACGATTCTTAGACCCCCCTTTTTTTTTAAAAAGACATGAAAACGCACATTTTCTCATTTCCGGTTGTGCCGGAATCCTGGTTAATTTATAACTGTGATTCACAGTATTACCAGGCGGCCCGGAAACTTGCAATTAGCTTCTGAAAACTCCCATTGGGTTTCCTCTCAGGGATCTAAAGTTAGATTTTGCTAGATTTAATATTATTAATCGTTGGATAATTTTCCAATTGAGTGTCAGCCGTATAATAGCGATTAAAATTTCCTGTTGGTAAAATTCTACATTTTTTTTTTTTTTAGCATTAAATTCTATTCTTCACTTAAATGGCCTGAACAATATAATAAACTGTTCAAATTTAAATTAAAAAAAAAATTAATCTTTGTTCTTCAATATAATCCTCAAAATCCTTTTCGATGTTAACGTCTACTACACCATCAATATCAGAAGAAAACAGTGCTAGACACAAAACTCAAGCTTGTCGCACACCTTCAGAAATCTTCGAGGTGACGATGTTACTCCATTTAATCCAGAACGCTGTATGTTTCCATATTAGACGTAGACCGCGCACTCCTATTCATTTAGTCTATTCTGTTAGTCTTTTATTTGAAACTTTATCAAAGGACTCACTAACATCTTAACGAGGACCAAACAGTAGACTTTTACGCTCGACTGACTTTGGTCTTCCAACACTTCTAGATTTTCCAGGAAGGGCTTTGTGAGCTTGAACCCCATGCCGAGAACACCTTAGATTATTACTTTCAATTAAAGGTTTACGAATTAACCGTGCAGTTTCTTTCAGTATTTTCATGAGAGGGATGGGGGGGGGACACATTGCAAGGGGCTTTGCAGGGTTATCCGCTCGCTTTGGGGACATCGCCTCGACTTTCGAAATTGAAACCGTCTCGTAGACGTAGAGGCACAAAAGGCGGAAGTAGGGTTCTCGAGCGGCGGTCAAACCAGTGGAGAGTTACTGGCGGAGCCTCCGTCGCAGGTGGGCCAGAGGATTCCCACTTAAACTCTGCGTGGCTTCAGACGTGGGAGGGGGAAACCGGATCAAACCCGCCAGGTTAGTTAAAGAAGTACATCGAACCGAGCCGGAATCGACAGGGATTCGAACTCCGGGAGGGAGGAGGCCTCGACCTGAGCGGTCTAATACCGAACGATCAGAGTCAGATGAATTCAGTTTATTTATTACTTCCCTGTGATCTCCTCTCCGTAGATGTCTCTAAGATTAAGAGGCGAAAAGAGTTATTATTTCGAACGTCAGGGTCTGTGTGGAGCCCAGTCAGCCGCCAGTCCTTCTCCTCCTCTTGCCCGACTTGACACGTGACCAATAGGATTTCCGACCAGTCTCAGAACGGCCGGCCAACTTCCTCTCAGATTTGACCCCCCCCACTTTTTTTTCACGCTTCAGCCGGTTCAGGAAAAACCCCTCTGAATGTTTGTTTTTTTTTTTTTTTTGTCCCCCACCACCACCCTAAGATACCCGATCATGTCCAGGGTTAATAACTTTTTCAAACTTTTCCCAATACAATTTTTGAGCGGGATATTTCTCATCCGCTTTTGTGTTTTCGAGAAATTCGAACTGCCGGGTGGGGCGACGAGAGACCGGGTGTCGTCACACCTCGATTCCGCTCCCGCGGTATAACGTCGGCAGGCGAGATATAGGGGGGGGGGCGGATGATGGTTCATTGCGTGTTTGAAGGAATTAAGACCGCTGTCGGTGCACTCGGTACGCAGCAACTCCACCGTCAGGGGGCAGAACTTGTATCTGGCGGCGGCCGGGGGGGGGGGGGGTGGAGAGAGGAGGCGAGGCGTAAGCCCCAAAACCTGAAAAAAAAAAAAAGAAAAACGATGGAAACGAGGCAAGGTTATCTGTCTTTCGTCCTACTTAAGGGAGCTCGAACAGAAATATTCCGGCTAACCCAGAGCGTGTTTGTCACAAGTTGCGGCCCTGTTTCTGATCGTTATAAACGGTAGTCGGCCGTACACTAATGTAGGCTTCTAGTTCCGGCCGAAGCCGGTTTTTTTTTACCTTTATTTCGCCGCCGAATCGCCCATAAAAGGAACGAGTTCAGTCTGGGCTCGGCAGGAAAGCGGGCGGGCGACTAAAGCAGTGAGGGATCTGGCGAACCTTCACCCCTCATCTGGCCCAACCAGGTCTGCTGGGTTGTGCGAGTCAGGCTGGAAGGAGCCTCGAGAAGGGGACAGAATTGGTACTTTGACGGGGATGGCACGCAGGCACAAACCACATCAGAGCCAAAATAATCGAAGGGCCTCTCGATAGTATTATGGTTTTTCAGACCACAGAAAGAGGGCCTGGTGGTGGGAAAAGATAAACAAAGTTCCCTTGACGCTTTAACTATTTAGTGAATAAAGGTAATACACGCAGTCAGTAATATAGGGACTCAAATAGGTGTACAAAGGGAAACTTGAAAGGTAGCGTACAGAGGCAGGACACAAATCTTATTCGCTTGTGGTTCACTTAATTGCAGAGGGGAAGTTGAGGACATAACTAAAAAAAGAACTACACGAACAGGTATATGATACGGAACCACACCACGTGCCGGCGAGACTCGAACCCGGCCCCGAGGATAAATTGAGGCTAATCTGGCTTTGTTCGGAGCGACTCTCTCCGCTAGGGGGCCGACTGACAGCGGAAACAGGAGCCTCGCGGGGGATTTTACTGCAGACCGCCGGAATAAAAACGACAGCAACAAAATAAAAAACGGGGGAGGGGGAAACAATGGGGCTAAATATGATATGGGGAGATGGATGAACTTAGCTGGTGATTATCGCGTGCGTCACGTCGGGTCCGTGATAACGACAACATGGCCGAACGGCGAGTTTCAATGCTCGGCGGTCGGGTGTTGCCGTGTTATTACGTGCACCGCGAGAAAAGGCGCGCGGGCGGAGGTCGGGCTCGCTGAGCTAACCAGGCCGCCCCCCAGCCACCGACCCTCGCGCGCGCCCCGGCGCTACGGCGGCAGCGCGTGTCTTTTATGCGGTAATTTCTGGTGATCGGCCACTCGCGCCATTCGCACGCACAACGATCGGCCCCGTTCACCACCGGAGGGGCGAAGGGGGGCGCACCGGGGCTGTTATCCTCACCCCTACCCTGAGACCTCGGCGCCTCGCGCTCCCGTCATTACCAGTTCCTCATTGATCTCTGTTCCGCAATTATTTCTATAACCGCCGAACCGGTTCACGGCCACTGCAGGTTGTGCGGTTGTAATAATAATAATAATAATAATAATAATAGTAACGTACGGACACTGACTATTATCAATTCCACTGTACCCTTACTGGATGAATGAGTGACTCACAGTGGCCCTTAGCTTGTAACTCCGGACGGACCCTTTTATGAAAAAAAACAAAACAGAACAAAGTCACTCCATCCCTGATAAGTATGTTTGCTTCTCGGCCGACAGGCTGGTTTCAGTGCTCATCGATTGCTCTGCTACCCCTTTGGTTAAATTGAATTTAAGATTCGGCAGCCTCTAATGTAACTTAGAATCGGGTTTGTGTTCCTTTGAGCAGCTTTCGGTGTAATTTAGAATCGGGTTTGTGTTCCTTTGAGCAGCTTTTGATGTAATTTAGAATCGGGTTTGTGTTCATTTGAGAAGCTTTCTGTGTAATTTAGAATCGGGTTTGTGTTCCTTTGAGCAGCTTTCGGCGTAATTTAGAATCGGGTTTGTGTTCCTTTGAGCAGCTTTCGGCGTAATTTAGAATCGGGTTTGTGTTCCTTTGAGCAGCTTTCGGCGTAATTTAGAATCGGGTTTGTGTTCCTTTGAGCAGCTTTCGGTGTAATTTAGAATCGGGTTTGTGTTCCTTTGAGCAGCTTTCGGTGTAATTTAGAATCGGGTTTGTGTTCCTTTGAGCAGCTTTCGGTGTAATTTAGAATCGGGTTTGTGTTCATTTGAGCAGCTTTCGGTGTAATTTAGAATCGGGTTTGTGTTCCTTTGAGCAGCTTTCGGTGTAATTTAGAATCGGGTTTGTATTCCTTTGAGCAGCTTTCGGTGTAATTTAGAATCGGGTTTGTGTTCCTTTGAGCAGCTTTCGGCGTAATTTAGAATCGGGTTTGTGTTCCTTTGAGCAGCTTTTGGTGTAATTTAGAATCGGGTTTGAGTTTCTTTAAGCGGTTTTCGGTGTAATTTAGAGTCAGATTAATAATAGTTCACATTCGCTTCTTGATGAAACAAATCTATCGATCTTGAGCCATCAAAACAGCTTAATACATTTTTACTCCAATGTATTGAACTAAACGCATATACAAAAACAAAATGTACTATAATTCTATTATATGAAGCATATGTTTATTCCAACATTTAAAACATTTTAGGAAATTTTGCTAATATCGGATTTGTCTTATAAATCGTTTATTCTACAAATATGTACTAAAATATAGCTCAATGGATTATTACATGGGAAATTAAGCAAAAATAGAATAGCCAATTAAATGCACATGATAGCCGCTATTACGCTCATCACATATAGTACATCGCGCACACACTCAACTCAGAGAGAGAGACACACGCACAAACAGAGACGCAGAGAGACACTCACACATAGAACGACACTCACACAACACACACAACACACCACACACACACACACACACACAGATGTGACGTTATTACAGCACTTCCTGGAAACAAAGTTGGCCCAGCTTATCCCTTCAGCCTTGCTGTATATGTGCTGTATGTAAAAAAGGAATTCATTTTAGATTTGAGCTGTTTGGGGCAGGCAAAATCATAATTCATTAGAAATCTCTTTAAAATTTAGAAGACTTTAAGTAATTATCGTTTAAACATGAATTGTCAGTGCTTGCAGACTTATAAAATGTTGGCTATCATTTTTGAATATGCCAATAGCGTATATTAAAAAGCGCACCGTCAGTTCCAGTGTCAGAGTCAGAGAGCTCCTGGCATTTCTATTAGAAAGGTTCTCCCTTCGCCAGAGAATATCCAGAAGACGAGAAAGATCTGTCGTTGCGGAAGGCATGTCAAACCATTTTTGTAGCAGATAACGATAATGGACGCGAACAGTAGAGGATTCTGTGAGAGGACCCTATTACAACGCTCTCTCGGAGACCGGATACAGCGCCCCGCTAGTGGCACCCGGTTTCATGAATATCTTTCGTGGAAATCTCGTGAAATAATTAGCCTAACCCTCTAGTGTTCGGGTAATACGCTTGTCTCCTATGTTTTGGGATAGAGTGGATCGATAAATCCGTTATCGATTCAAAATATATATTTGTTCAAGATCATAAAAATTCGCCTGTGAGATCAGGGTTTTTAAGTGAGGTTACTTTAAATAAATTCTATACACTTAATTTATTTTAAAAAAATAATGAGGTTTTTCAAAATTGATCCTACTACCACTCACTCCCCACAAGCCAACAAACTATCCTGTAATGTAATCCTCTATACCTTTCCAAAACATCGCTGCTTCGTCACATTAGGTAAGTATATGGAGAATTCGGTGGCGATCTGCTTATTCCGATCATTAGCTTCGCTAAAAACCGTATCAGAAGTTTCCACATTAAAATCATTTTACATCATTAGTCAGGGAACCACGAAGAACAAGCCGAGCTGCAGCCACCTTCCGGCGATTATTGTAGACAAGTCGTGATGCCATTTCTGGATCTTCAAACTCGTTGAATTCCATCGTATGGTCAAGGATACAGGCTACAATTTGGCGTTGTACCGACATCTAGTCAGGTAATTTTTCTTGTTTGTTTTCTGCCCCACACACGGAGTAATGCTATTCCGAAAAGGCTCAGTCTGTTCAGAGATGTGTGTTCACATTAAGTTCTTTGCTTTGCCGTAACATCTGTAAGAAAGAGTCATTACATCTAAAAGTGAAATAAAGAGAGAGAGAGAGTGAGAGAGAGAGTTTCGTAGACTGGCTAAATTTAGAAGGAAAAAAAAAGGAAATGAGAGGGAAATTGGGAAAGAGAAGAAAGAAGAACAGAGAAACGAACAAAGGTGGGAAGGACCAACAAACAGACAGAACACTTTAAAACCAATTTTCTTTGCGAATCTCATGTAATCACGCGAACGCTACGTGGTTTGAACGCCACCTAGCGATTAATCTTGTCAACCAATTCCTGGTGCTGAGATTACGGACCAAGAAGACTGCGTACTTAAACGAGATCTAGAAGACGAAAAGAGAATTTCCACATATTTACTAATGAAAGTAATATTAATAAAATCAATTTAAAATAGAAAGTTAAATTTTGGGACAAAAACAACAATTTAGGAATCAAATATTTTAAACAGTAATTGAAAACACAGCCTATCACAATACGAGCTCTATTTAAAATCTAATAAAAGCGTTATTATTATTATTATTATTATTATTATTATTATATTATTATTATTATTATTGTTGTTGTTGTTGTTGTTGTCGTCGTCACAATCCACCTTGCAATGCAAAGCCGTTCTTGGCCTCCTGCAGCTTAGAAAATACACATCGATATGGTTTCTTTAAAATCTTTCTCACAGCCATCGCTCGTCCCCTGACAACTCGCGTGAAGTGTTTCTCTTCTTCAGACAGCACTTCACTTCACGGGGAACTGAAAGGGGAGTGTTTATAAGGGAAGACTCGTCCAATTCCGTGGAAGAGAAAGAAGAAATCGCCGCGGGGATTCGCGTGGGTCGGGCCCGATCCGACTGTCTTCCATCTCTCTCTCTCTTTTCTCCATCTCTCTCTATCTCTTTCTTCGATCTCTCGCTCTATATCTCTTCTCTCTCTCTCTCTCTCTCTCTCTCTCCCCCCTCTCTCTCTCTTCAGCCTTAATAGATTCATGAAAACAGATTGGTTTTCCGCCACAACACCAGTGGTTCAGTGCCGGCCACAGATCGCCGGTTCACACGCTCGCTCCTGTATCATTCACGGTCAATCTCTATATCCAATTTTCAATCACTCGCTTTTTCCAGTCCCCCCCTCCTTCTCCTCCTTTAAAGTCACGTATCATTACGCTATAAAAAACCAACTAAAATTCAGGTCGGAAATGACGGAGTCCATTCACCCAGATCTGTCTCCCCCCCCCACCACCCGGGGTAGCACAATCAGCCACCCGCTTTTTGTCAGCGATTCGGTTCGGCGAAGACGCGGTGATGCAGCGATGAATGTATAGCGCCGTCCAATCCGGTCCGGCCGCTCTCTTTCCTCGCCGGATAGATACGGAAAGAAGCGTGCACCCCGGCTACACTCCCACCGTTCCTCCCCCTCCTCCTCCTTCTTCTTCGCTTTTAATTGCTTTCAAAACGGCGATAAAATTCGGCAGATCATCCGTCAGACTGAGGATGGGGGGGGGGGTTGCTAGGCGCGTGGTCACGTGGCCGTGTTTGGATACGATCCGGTCGAGAGACACCTTTGTGCACGCGACGCGCTCGCTCCTCGTCCTAAAACAAACGATTAGTATTACACTGCTGTTCGGTCGGGTCCGGAGCCCTTTCCGCTCGTGCTCGTCAGGGCGGCGGTGGAGTGACACAGCCCCTTCGGCCCTCTGTTGGCCTTTTCTAATTCTGTTTCTCTTTTTTCTTCTTCGTTGAGTGGAGATGTGCGCGCGCGTGTGTGTAGCAGTAGAGTAACTAGAATGAGAGGTTATCCGGGCTAGTAAAACAAACACGGACAGAAGAAAGAAAAAACATTCTTTATGAAGCGAGAGATCGTGGATGTGTAACAATACACAAAAGAGAGAGAGAGAGAGAGAGAGAGAGAGAGAGAGAGAGAGGGAGAGAGAGAGAGAGAGAGGAGAGCGAGGAGAGAGAGAGGAGGCGGAGAGAGGAGAACAATTCACGACTAACACAAACTTCGTGTGGACTTTTGTTATTTTTCAAGAAGAATCACCTGTATCCTTCCTTCTTAGTTTAAAATAATCAAGCGCACTTACGCCGCCGCCCCCTCACCAACAACTTTCACAAGGAAATCGATATTCACCGGGGTTTCGGAGGGTTCACCTTCGTTAGAAACTCTCGAGATGAGGTGAGATTATTCGTAGCTGCCATAGATCCCTTTGTCTTTCACAGCTACCTGTAGTCTGATCCACGTGATCGTCTCCGAGAAAAAGAAAACAGCGGCCACTCAATAATCTAAAGACGACTCAGGTGTATCAGGGTGGCTAACAGTTTGTTTGCATCGTTCTCGGAAGTTATGGAATTAGGACCCGCTTAATAATTGTTTAAGTATCACGTGACGAACAAACTCGTAACAGGAGACTGCTCTCTTTTCACGCGACCGTAAGACAAGACTAATCGATACGTCATCCGGGTTACTCTTTTTCTATCTCGATGAAATAAATAAAGAATCAACCAGCAACAATTTTGCTTTTAGAATGTAGCTCTAAAACTCTTTTTTTTCTCTTCACCTTAAGCGATTGTGTTCCAAGGAGAAGAATCTCACAAGGTTTTCCCTTTTCACCATATTTGCCATGTATTTTAAAAAGCCCCAATAGAGTGAAAGTTGATTACATCAACATGCAATCGTCCGTTTGAGTGGACCAGTTGAATAGCTGCTTCTTTGTTTGTTCTCTCTCCTATTTTGTGACGGGGTCGTTTTGAAATGGTCGGAGATACCCATTACAGAGACCGTGATTTGCCAACTTGATCGACTGCGCCTCTTTGTTTTAAAGCACTATTATTCGATGCCGAAAAACTTAAATTTGTTATTGATCCCATCCCTCTTTCTTTCGCTTTCTCGTTTACCTTCGCATATTATTATTTACTTTTGGTTTCCTTCGGTTCAACGTCCGTATTAGTCATTCCGATCGGATTTCCAAAACACTGCATAAAACCAACAGCTGGTCGCTCTGCCCCATCTCTAAATAGTTCCACATTTACCGGACTAATTTTATCTAAACCGCCACTGCTATTTAACTCTTTCCCTGCCGAGGTTTTCTTAGTTTTATACTCTTAAAACGCCCAACTTTTCAGATTCACTCCTCCATTGACAGGTGATTCGGAATTCTCCAAACCCCCCCAACACACACACACACACACAAACCTTCCCTACAAGGGCATCTGCAATGCTGAAACTAACGATATCCGGTGCTACTGACCAGCCATCTATCGGCGTCACAGAAAACTGCGTTAGATCTGAGATCTCTAACTTTGGCAGAGAAGGGTTAATGGAAAAAAATAAATAAATAACGAAAAGAGCCTAGCAATATATTTTGTGTTTTCTAATTTCTTCGTGATGCATTTCGACTACGGCAGCGACCATAATCCTCCATTTTCCTCGAATGTTATTTCAGATGCACGTGGATTGGTTGTAGGTATTTTAATAACATTCATCGATATCTTAATCATTTCTATTCTAGTAATTATTTCTAATTATTATTATTATTATTTTATTATTTTGTTTATTTTTTTTAAAATTATTATTCTCGTTTTTTGGAATTCTGACTCGATGCTGATCTTTAATTTCTTCTCCATTCTCTGCACTGACGTCATCTATCTCTCTCTCTTCTCTCCTCTCCATCTCTCTCTCTCTTCTCTCTCTCTCTCTCTCTCTCTCTCATCTCGCTCTCTCCATCTCGCTCTCTCTCTCTCTCTCTCTCTTCTCTCTCTCTCTCTCTCTCTCTTTCATCTCTCTCTCTCTCTCTCTCTCTCCTTCTTCTCT
>JACATO010000705.1:0-40402 GCA_018389105.1 Nautilus pompilius | reverse complement strand
AGAGAGGGGGGGAGAGAGATGGGGATGGGGAGAGATGGGGAGAGAGAGAGAGATGGGGAGGGTAGAGAGAGGGGGAGAGAGTTCAGATTTGAAAGAATACTTCTTAATTAATGTCAGCCATCTATCGTCAGACAGTTTCTGTTAAATACAGAGCCAAATGTTCTTTCTTTCAGTCCCTAGGATGATTACTTCTTTGAAACTCACCCACACACCCAGTTACTTACCGACTGTGACTCATCAGTTTCTCAACAGAAAGAGGAGAGAAAGAAAGGCAATATTAGCGGTGACATGGACGTGTCGGTTCTGTCTAGGATTGGGTGTAAATAAGCTTGGACTTGGAATAAAAGCTACGAGTTAGGGTCCCGGACAACTAAAAGTAAACAGGTTCTACCTGTAAATTTTGTTTACTTGGCAATCACCGAAATAAATAACGGAAAATATCTATAATCGTTTCGATTAAAAGAATGCTGGTGGCTGATGACGAGTTAGTGGTTATTGTCCGATTCCTCCCTCGCCCGCTATTTATCCTCTCACACGGGAGAAAAGAGCACTCACCACCTGGGCTGTTTGGAATTCGTGATGGTTCCCAGACTGACGCGTCACGAGCGAAACAGGTAAATTGAGATTTAAAAATTGATTAAAATATTTTTTAAATTACTGTTTTTCTTTGTTGCCATTTATGGTAAGGTTATTTATTATTAGCCTAAAACAGTAGTTACTTAATTTACTTGTTAACAATTCTGTTGTATATTATTTCTGTTATATAACCTTTTTTAGCTGGAAGCGTGGCTAATTCATAATTATGCCTCCTAGTGTTGGTAATTTGACTTCCGGATCAACTGTAGCTGACGGCCTGACGACACCCAAAACCTTTACCGGTCTGTACTACGAATTCTCTGATTGAAAATGAGAAAGGCCACGCGGTATCTTCGAGAAACCATGCTGGGGTAGAAGAGCGAGAGAAATGGGACCATTGGCTACCATAAGGGAACCGAAACCGCCGCCATGACGAGCGTGTGCGCTAACCTGGAGCGGCAGAGATAATCGACTGAACTTACCAGTTTCACTATATCTCGCATAGTCTGGTGGACTTAAATGCGTTTAAAACGTTACGTTTAACACAAATAGGATTTGTTTTACCAATGTTTCGGATTTATACGGCAGAGTCTGCCAGGGTTTACACAGCGCCACGATAGAAGATCGTAAAGAGTGAACAAATCTGTCCGGGAGAGTAAAATGGGGTGACAATGAAAGGGTAGTTTCCATTTCTCCGACTTCAAACAAACTCATTAGGTCTGCCCTTACGTTAGCTTCTCTCGCTACCATCTGACCATCTATCAGCCAGGTAAATAGCAGTTTTCTGCAGTGTATTTCGCTATCTTGTTTCCAAGCTACTTACCTGTCGTTACGCCCGACCATTACCTTTCATTTATAAACACATTTCTTTTAAATGAATTAATTAATCATCAGTCAAACGAAAAAAGGACTATTTAAAATTAATTTTGTGTTGGCCCTTTTCTCCAGAGCTGTTTATCTTCATTTTCGCGTCTTGTCAATCACAATTTGCACCTGTAAGGTGTTGAACGCGGTTCTGGCAGCATTTTGATTGATTTTCACTACCGCGAGTCTTTTAATTAAACTCGCCCGCTAATTGTTTGTTTTCTTTGTTTCTGCTCCTGGACGAAAATCCTCATTAGCCGCATTTTCGAGTTTGGTTTTTCTTCCTTCCGGACTCTTACCAGGTACTGGCTGGCTGGCTGGCTGGTCTGCAGGCGACACACAGCGCCCAGGTGATCGCTTGCCGATCGACGAGAGACTTGCGTTTCACGAAGTATGTATTTTTAGGTTACCAAAGTCTCTCCCGCTCAGCTGGGCAGCCACAAGTATCCAGCCCCGCCCCACCCCCATCTCGTGTACTCCAAAACTCACTGACCCCTGACTAACCGAGAACGAGAACCTTCTTGCACCTGTCGCAAAATTTGAACAAAAATATATCTCATTGGTCTCAGCCCTTTGTCGTGAAAACACATTAACATACCCGGCGATCTACCCGAAATAAATCCCCAGTGGATCGTTTCGGTTTGTCTGTTTTATTCTCACCCCATCAGGTATTCTTACCTGGACAAAGGGCATCGAGAGAACTCGAGAGTCGTCCACTCAGGTGAAAATTGGCGCGTGCCTGTCACGTGGACCAGGAGTTCAGCCGGTCGTTCCGCCTTCTTATTTAAAATTTACTACTACTACTATTATTTGTAATAATAATAATAGGTTATTTTCTAAGTTTGTAGGGATTAACCACGTTTTACGGTTCAGTGATAGAGAGGATATATTGACAGGTGTCTGCGAGAAGCTGAATGTGTTCGTTTTCCGTTTCGATTTCTTTTTGATTGGCGCGCCACCTGGAGGGTGCAGGCCGTCTGTCTTACACGAGGGCATTTCCTCCTTTGTTCTCCCTCCCACCTTCCCCCCGCCAGCGGTTGCTCGTCCGTCCGTCCGTCCGTCTCGAGTTGGGAAAATGTCAATACCGCGGTTTCATCTGTCGCCTTCAGATCCCCGGTTTGGAAATCAACGTCTTTCATCCCCATTTCGATCTGGTAGAAATTGATGTAATAGTTCTCATGTGTGGCCCCGAGACTCCCCGTCCGCTCTCTTGTTGATCCTGGGAGCAGACAGCATCAAAGGAGATATCGACACGTGTGGACGATCAGAAAGAAAATAGTAGTATTAAGCAGGAAGCATTTAAAAAAAACAAAAAAAAATGCAGAAGAATAAAGCGAAGTATCTGCATGCGAAAGTTTACATTATTACGTTTATTTTCTTTTAAATGACGAATTGTTTCCGGCTTCAGATTCGCTCCAGAAATACATTATAAATTATGCATTAACACACCGGTCTAAAAGGCATTTAATATCTTAAAATTTCAAACAAGCAAACACATTGACCAAATGCGACGATAATAATCCCAGACGATTTTTTTTTTTAAAAAAAGAAAATTAAAAAGAAAACAAATAAAGGAAAGAAGTTTTATTCAAGTCAGCATGCTCGTCAGTCACATGTCCGTCAGTCACGTGTCCTTTAGTCAGCTCGTCCATCAGTCACATGTCCGTCAATCAGCTCGTCGATCAGTCACATGTCCGTCAGTCAGCTCGTCCATCAGTCACATGTCCGTCAGTCACGTCTCCTTTAGTCAGCTCGTCGATCAGTCACATGTCCGTCAGTCAGCTCGTCCATCAGTCACATGTCCGTCAGTCAGCTCATCCATCAGTCACATGTCCGTCAGTCACCTGTCCGTCAGGACAGCACGTCCATTCAATTTTCCTCAGCAACTTCGCGATCGAACATCTACTACGATAAAAATTTACGTTCGGCTTCCGGAATCCTGTCGTGTTTGGAAACTACAGCTCGACCAATATTTTTCTCTCACCATATTAGTTAGGACTTTGGCCATTATAATATTTTCATTTCAGGGGGTGACGGGTTATTTGTAGTAACCGAACAGCTAATGAACCTATCAGGGCTGTGTCGACAAGGAAAGGTTACCAAAAAGTAGAGTTTAGTTCAGTTACCGGAACTAACCCTTTACCTTTTGTAATTTTAACGGAAGCACAGACCAAAATAAAACAAAGATTGATTACAATTAAGCGAAGACGATAATTTAAGTTAGCTAATTTACACTATTAAATCAGTAGACGATGTGGCTCAGGATCATATTAGAAATATTTATCGAAGCTTCTTATAGAGAGCATAGCGAAAAGAAAAACAGGCTGACTATTCTTTAAAAAATACTAGTCATTAAAAAAAAAAACAAACACGAGTCCTTGTCTTGAATTCCGGGAAGATAATGGCACCTTTCACACTGTTTCTCAGAGAACGTCTCGACACACACCAGTAGAGCATTCAGAAGTTCGAGTCTCTGCTGGTGACCATTGCGTCTTTTTGTCTGTATCAACACTTAAAAACAAAAAACAACAGTGCAGGCAATGACGCTGTATTTCAGATAAAGTTTTCTTTCTGTGAGTCATCATTTCTGAGTTTACAGACTTTGGTGGGGGGCAGATGAACCTACGGTTCCAAATAAAACAGAATGGTCATCGAATTCTTCATGGACTGGCTCATTACGATTTCCTTATTCGTGTCCTTTTCTTCTTCTTACTTATCATTTATCTTACATTCTCTGCTTTATGAATTTAATTCGTTCTTTTTCCATATTCCTTTAGTATTATTAATCGTTCATAATCTCGAAAAGTAAACATTTTCCTGATGATGTCATAAGGTAAGGTGGCTTTATTCGCGAGCATCGTCAAAGACATGTTGGGCGCACAAAGTTTATGGAGTCGGATTCTCTCGAATTAATAATAATAATTGTTAAAAGATTAATAAATATGGTTTCGTTGTGTTGCATTAGCATTTCAGAAAAATTATTATTATTATTCTGCGTGTTTATTTACCTGAGTGTGTATCGTTTTGTCTACCTCTCATTCCCTTTATCTCAAGCCTAGAACGAACGAATAGCGACGACTGGCGGAAAGTAGCTGTAGCTGCGTCTAGAAGCTCTTTTGTACTGGCACGCCATCGAATAAGCCAGGTAGATGATATGCCTTCAATAAATTGGATTTCTTTTTGTTTTTTGATGCAGTGTTCATAGACGTAATTACATTTGAATATGGAAATCATCCAACTATTTCCCAATAATTTATCAAAGTTAATGAATTTTGGCTAAATTTTCACCCTGACTGGTTAAAGGGCTTCTTCTTGCTAGCTGACTTCATCCATGTCGGGAGGGGGGGGGGGACAACTGCCGATTCCCGACTAACGCACATTTCCAATCTTCCGAGTGCCTAAATTTGTATTTTTCAATTTAACTTATGATTTTTGTTCACCGACTAAAAATAATCAGATCAACGACGCTGATTGAAGCCAACAAAAGAACTGGTTTTGAATGGATGTTGTGGCTGGAAGATGACTCATCAACAGGTGTGGAAATGAAAAGTAGGGTCTGAGATCAATGCCATGTGAGACGGCGCAAGGGAAGAAACCCAGTCCAGTGAGGGATACAGGCGGCACGTCGCCCTTGAATATGGACCGATCAACAGGTGGTGGTAGAAGTCAGTCTCCCTTTTAGACGGTGAGGCTAAAGGAAATGAAATGTAGCAAAAATGATAATTCAGGTAAATAAATACACGGGATAAAAATGCAGGAGGGCAATAACCATCAATCTTCTCTGAAAACCCCCTTTTTATGATAGGGTTTTTGTCTATCTATAGAACAAAGTATTTAACACTTTCACCTCCAGCCGATTCGCCCGACCTTCGCGTGGTCCTTTAGGACGGGGATTTAAACAGAAAGAGGGGGAACACTTGAAATTATGCACTAGAAATTCGCGGTCTGTTTCGGGTTTCTGACTGTTTGAGTATTTCATCGACCTTTGGTCCATGCTGCTGTTGTCGCCATATTTAGGCCAGCACCCTTCCTGTCTATATTTCCGAATTTAATTAAAAATCGCCTAATCACGTGGCCCCTTCTTGTCATTGTTGCTCATACAAAAACACGGAAACTGACCGACGGCGTGACGTCACAAGCTGATTCCGTTGGGTGACTATCTCACTTAATCTTTTTGCAACAACAGAATACCGGAATTATTCCCATTTGCCCCGTTTTCCTGACTTATCGACTGCAGAAACTGCGGGACCAATTTTGACAAGAGATTTTTTTCTCAAACGGACCGTTTTCGGAATCAGTCGCATGACATCGATCCGCATCGGTAAACCAATTGATTTTTCCAATGCCATCGCTACCAAAGAGCTACCTTTGGCTGACATCTACAGGAGATTTACTCTTTCCTATTTAATGTCGCATAAATTCCGCATAAAGATGGCCTTTGGTTTTCCGTTTCGGCATTAAAGGTAAGTGGAGATAATCTTCGTACAGTGCAAGGAGAGAGGGAGAGAGAGAGAGAGAGAGAGGAGAGAGGAGAGAGAGAGGGCGAGAGCGGAGAGAGAGAAGAGACGGAGAGAGAGAGAGAGAGAGAAGAGGAGAGAGGAGAGAGAGAGAGAGAGGAGAGCGAGAGGAGAGAGAGAGGGAGAGAGGAAAAGATGCGAGAGAGAGAGAGAGAGATGGGATGAGATGAAGAGATGGAGAGAGAGAGAGAGGAGTTCCGTTAATACGGTTTGAGCACATGGACAGCTCTTTGAGTCGAGAATAAACGATATTCTGGGACGAAGATCCTTACCAACGGTAATCACAGCTGGACGCAAATTAACTTTCTAAGCCAGGAGTTGGCGCGATCTATGTGCATTCATCTAGTCATCTCTTCACCAAGTCGAAATGAAGGTAAAAGTTGAATGGATGAAAAGAAATACTTAACACCTTCGCATTATCTCTCCTGACGTGTGCGTGACCGGCAGAAAGAGATCTATAAAAGCCGCTACGGTTTTGGCATCTGAAGATAGCGCCGGTCCCTCTGTCCACTATAGAAAGCTCGAGTGAAAAGAGCGAGAAACGAGGCCCGCCGATTTTAAGTCATCTTTAAGAAGACTGGGTTGTTTGAGGAAGGTCGTGGAGGGATCGCGTATTACCGGCACGTAGGTGAGACAGGAAACGTGACGATCGCAGAATTTCAGATATCAGAGTTACGCATCACTTGGTCCTACACAAAAGCGTGCGTCTTCGTGCCAAGTATTTTCATTTTGAACGTTCTTACCAAAGCTGTCTCAAAATATTGTTTTGCGATATTTACGACCTTGGTAATCGTTCTAACAAAAACTGGACAAAATACAGACGCTCTACTCGATAAACGTTCCTATATATGTATACATAGACTAATGGAGCCTGTGATAATTGATGTCTTATTTCTTTTGTTACAAAATAACATATCAAGTACGCGTTGGCTCAGATGTTGGAAGTGCATTGTTAGAGACTTTAAACGATTTAAGATATTGAAAAGGGGAAAAAAATTGTGTGTATAAGATATGGAAATCTAATGAAATAAAAGTTTTGGAACAAGATAAAGATGGCTTAGTTGTTCATAGACTAAAGAAGTTGTCATTGCTAAACTTTCCATGGTGCGCGGCCCGCCCGTTAGGTGGTGACCAAAATGGTTGACCAGCCCGTCGTGAGTTTACTGTCATATAACAGCAGCAGAGTAATTAGCCTGGAAGTGAAACTCTTCATACTCATGAGCTGTTCCAATAATAAAGTATTTCATCTGAAATATGAAGTCATTCATAATAGCTTGCTTTGTATATATTTCAGTTACCACGTTGTACATTGTTACATTAGATTGCATCAGTCGATGCTCTTTGTCCTACGAAACGTCAGTGTGTGGAAGAGTAAGAACTTCGAGATAAAATCTTAAGAAAGCTACAGAATCTGGATGGTGTCGTATGTACGTAATGGACCACGTTCATTTCTACCCGTTTAATTGATGTCTTGCTCAGGTAAACTGTATCTGCGATGCAGTTGGGATATCACAAAAGACAAAAGTTGGTTTTTCTTTTATAAATCTCGTAGCTGTACAAATTATAGGATATTACTGATCAAGGCTCATTTCATCATCAATTTAAAGGGCCAATAAAAAATCGTCTAAATTTACTGAGATTTATAATATAAAGACAGCATTTGTTTTAAATGATGTTCTAAGTGTATATTAATGGCAGATTACCTTTGATAAAACACGGATACAGGTGTTTTAATTTTGGAATTTTGCATTTACAGTTCCTCTGTCTTCACAGAGGGTTCTAAAAGTAATTTGGGATGGCTACAGAGGGTGAACTTCAGAAATTGAAATATCACAGAACCTCAGGCCAGCAGAAGTCCACAATAGGATCGCGAACCGAACAGTCGTGTGACAAACCACACACACGAAGGAGTTGCACATGCATCACGAAGACATTCACCCATCGGCGGTTTACGGGGGTTGGTACTGATCTTGATAGAGTGGATCTGGCTGGCTGTAGGGAGCCTGCGTATACAACGATATCTACAGGGTTACTGTCGGCGGGGGTCAACCTCCGTAAACATACAACTGAAAAGGTTAAAAACGCGACTTTTTAAAGGGTTCTTCCTTGCTCGCCTTGTTTGAAGTTTAAGTTTATTTTAAAAGGAATACGTTTGTATTAATTAACCCTTTTCTGATGGATTGTAATATTGCGTAAAGATACAATATTGCCCGCCGGAAAATTATCTATTGATAAGAAAAACTGTATTCTTTATTTTGTAAATATAGTTTTAAGAGATTCACAGACCTTTAAATAATATAATAATAATAATATATAATAATATAATAATAATAATAATAATAATAATAATAATAATAATAATACTTACTAAACAGTCTTTCAGAATTCCAGGAATAAATTCTCAGTGCCTCCTTATGAACACAATGGTACGAGCATTTACCACTGTACTTTATATTATATGTTATTCTCCTTTGTTTTAATATTAATTGTAACTCAGAAATAATTTATCGCTGTTAATTGGCTTATTTATGTGAATTGTCTTTGTTGTTGTTTGTTCTGCCACTTCCTGTTTAGTCCGGTGGCGGTACCTCTAAACCAGGTTGTTGTTTTTTTTCAAAGCCCCCCCCCGACTCACGTGACGTCAGCGACCCGTCGACTCCGCCAGGTGGGAGTTTATTGCGAGAAGCCGCCTGCGTCTGTGGCGGCGAGGTGCGCGCTTGTAGGGTGCGGAAAGTTTATAATATCAGTTAATAATAACAATAATCGAATAAAGGCACCAGGGAGATAGATCCCTAATCAGACGGGATTAAGCCGCTCGATTCGTGGATTTCCCCCTCCCCCCGTGGATAATCGGCGCGGTCGTCCATCTCCCACCCATTACACAATCACCCCGTCCATCTCTCGTCACGTGGGCGTCGGCCGCTCTACGTCATTGATGGCGCTTCTAAGTGGTGGAGCATGGTGCCATTATCCGGATACTGGAGTCACGTGGTGACTTTATAAAACAAACGGTAATTTCCCGTCTGCTTGACTACTCTCAGCTCCCGGTTATCATCTTTCCTCTGTGTTTTGACTAAAATAAATCTTCTGGACTTACCCCCCGGATGCTGTACAAACGGTAAGCTCGGTGACGATGTCTGATGTACTGCCAGGTGACCGGACGGGAAGCAGGATAGTAGATAAAATGGGGGGTGCCCACAGAATGGCGAAATAAGTTTAATAGCAGAAGGCGAAAAGAAAGGTGGCGGGAGGGGGGGAGGGGAGATTACTCAAACCCTGGAGGCAGTCGGGAAAGCCGGGATAAAAGATGGCTGATTTGAAGTCAGGGCCGCCAGACTGAACCCAAGCATCATCATGCACTCCAAGCGAGATTAGGCTTAAACTACCAGATGGCGCAACTCTGCGGAACTCCTTTCACGACTGCGCAACCTGATCGCCATTAAATTAAAGGCGGCCAGCCTTAATGATAGAAAACACGGTCCCATTGATCGTTGCTGGAAGCACGAGCGACCGAGTTTGGACCTAAGGCCATGACCACGCGCAGAGTCACCCCGAACCCGGACTTACGTATTTATTTGGACCAAAACGGATGTGGGATGAAAAGACGATCGTCGACAGAGGACAGGACAACTAAGCTTTCTTAAAATCCCATTTGTGAGAGAGATGCGCAAGAAGTCTGTAATATTTAACAACAGCTGTAGATTTAATAAGTTGTAGCTAATGTTAACATAATATCACTAAATAACAACGTGCTTTTCTCTGTTAACAATGGCTTTTTCAGTAAGCATAACACTTTTTAAACTGGGAAAACTTTAAAATCTTTACGCGAAATGATATCTCAGCCAGTCCTGTTTCACAAGATGTCACTTGCTTTAAATCTGAACATTGGACACAGCCCTGTTTAGTGGCTTCCATAGAGAAATAAAATACCAATTCTAAGAGAAATCAAGCATAGAAGTAATAAATACTATGTGAAGATGTCATTTAGTTTTTAAGGCAGTCCATAAAGAACAGGTAAAAATGGTGCCTTGACTCAACCAAACTCTGCATCCAGGACTACTGTAAAGATGCTATTTATTTCCTTAATGAAGCTATAAGAAGACAAGCCGCTGGTTTGATTAGAGAGTATTTATTATGGACAAAACTGTAAAACAAAAATCAGAAGAGAACATAACGTTATTATATTATTATTATTATTTTTTATTATTATATTATTATTATTTATTATTATTATTATTATTATATTATTATTATTATTATTCTTATTATTATTATTATTATTATTACGTAATTATTATATGTATTGTTTTGCAGTAATTTACTATGAGATTCTTCGTAAAGCCTGAGATTCTTCGTTAAGAACATTTCAAACACGTATAGAAAAGGCCACAACTTTCTTGCCGAGAAGACAGAGAGCGCTAACGATTTCAAGGTCGTGCAAGATTACACACAATGTCGTGTCACTATTTTCCCAATCACTGCAATTCCCTGAAAGTAAGAGCTGCTTATCTACTACTGCCATGTTTTCGCTCATAGAAATTGTATAAGTAAGTTGTTTTCTGTGTGTTATAATTAGTTTTCAAACCATTTAAAGCCGAAAGGACATTTTGACGTCACACAAATCACGATTAATTATCGATCCGGTCTCTCGAGTTGCGTTTAAACAAAAGTGGGATGCAACGGATGAGATGTGTCGTTTGTTGGAACTGCAAGCAGAGTCATGCACGGCATCTTCTATGGATCGTAAGAAAAAGAAAAGTACATTACTGCAGAAGCTGAAAAAATCCACTTCGGAGCCACTAACAAAAGGAATCGACAGAGACTAAGGTCTTTTGTTTTTATTCACCCCTCCCGGTTTTAGTTTCTCTGCCTTGTTTTCGTAATTATCTATTTATTTATATGCGCTGGTAAATGGGCACGGTGGAGATCTGTGCTTGATATCGGAGATCATTCCGCCGCGAGTCCGGAGCTTCTTTTGCAGTGTGGTGCATGTGTAGTGTGGCGTGGTGTAAGTGTAATGTAGTGTGGTGTGGTGCATGTATAGTGTGGCGTGGTGTAAGTGTAATGTAGTGTGGTGTGGTGCATGTATAGTGTGTCGTGGTGCGATGTAAGTGTAATGTAGTGTGGTGTGGTGCGGTGTAAGTGTACCGCAGTGTGATGTAAGTGTGTAAGTGTAGTGTAGTGTGGTGTATGTGTAGTGTGGCGTGGTGCGGTGTAAGTGTAATGTAGTGTGGTGTGGTGTAAGTGTAGTGTTACCTGCAATGTAATCCTCCCTGTTACAAGAGCAAAATCCGACCTCCTAAAACCTGGGACGTTGTATATCGTCAGTGAAAAGAAAATTGAGGGGTGGAATTAAGAGTTTAATTTAGATAAAATTTGTTAAATATTAAATGTTTTTTATATATTAAAAA
Organism: Nautilus pompilius; assembly: GCA_018389105.1. Lineage (NCBI taxonomy): Eukaryota > Metazoa > Mollusca > Cephalopoda > Nautilida > Nautilidae > Nautilus > Nautilus pompilius. Next base: position 29,034 of record JACATO010000705.1, on the reverse strand, counting down.
GATTTACTACGTAAGTTATGAAGACGGAAACTTTTAAAACAATTTTATGCAAAAGATTTTAAAGTATTTTTAATGTGTATTTATTATATGCAAAATAATAAAATGACGTCGTGATGTTTTAAAGTGAACTTTGCCGAAGAAGAGCGCTGCTGCTGCTGGTCTGTGTTGTGGGGTGGGGTGTGTCTGGACACGTCGTGAGATCCTGACTTAAACTCTTCTTTCTTTCGTGCTTCTTAACTTCCACTGGTACTTTTATACGACACAGATCACTAAAAGGGAAACACCGCTCTTTATCGGGGGCGGGGGGACACGGTCTCGTACCGCACCGGCACGTGATCAACGCATGGAAAGTGTTCGTTTCTGATTTGATTTTACTTGTTCATCTCTTCAACATTCATAATGAAAACGGCGCAGACGTCGTTACGTTCTTAAATAACAAGTCATCTCCCAAGAGATGAAATATTTCTCATAAAAATGGGTTTATTTCCGTGGTGCGCGAGTCTAATACATCATTAAATGTTGGCATGTTTCTGACAAGTACAAAAATGTGTAATTGGCTTGCGGAGAAGTGTAGTGTTTTTAATGATCTCGTTCCGGCTTAATGGGGTAAGGACTCCGGCCCGGATGTGAGGTGATGTTGCCGAGAGGGGTTTCTTGTTTTTATTAAAAATAAAAACTATTTCTACGGCATTGTTACTGATAAACTAAAGTAGTTAGTAGTAGTAGAGGAAGAAAGAAAAAAGAAAGAGAGCGTGGAGAGAGAAGAGATTAAGGAGAGATAGATCGAGAGAGCTAGAAGCGAGGAGATTGAGGAGAGAGAATAGAGATGAGGAGAGGAGATCGAGGAGAGAGAGGGGAAGGGGGTTGAGGGGAAGGAGGTAGAGAGAGAGAGATAGACGATGGAGAAGACGAGAAGAGGAACTTTGAAGAAGAGGAGAAGAAGATGAGAGAGGAGGGAAGATGGAAGGAGGTGAGAGAGGGAGAGACGATTTTAAGACGGAAGGAGAGTGAGAGGAGAATGGAGGATCGTAGGGGAGAGAGGAGGGAGAGGACAGCGAGAGAAGAGGGAGATGGAGAGAGAGAGCGGGGGGGGGGAGAGGGAGAGCGAGAGGGAGAGGAGTGAGAGACAGAGAGGAGGAGAGAGAGATTTGAGATGGAGAGTGGGAGAGAGAGAGAGGCGAGGAGAGGAGAGAGAGGGCGAGGAGGAGAGAGAGAGCTCTGGATCGGGGGAGGGGAGGAGGGGCGGAGAGCGGAGAGGAGGGGAGAGGAGGGATGGCGAGAGAGAGCCTGAGAGGGTGGAGAGGAGGAGAGAGGAGATGGAGGAGAGGGGAAAGAGGAGAGACAGCGAGGACAGAGAGAGAGGGAGATGGAGAGGCCGAGGAGAGGGAAGACGGAGAAAAAAGAGAGGAGAGGGAGTGAGAGAGGAGGAAGACTTGAGAGGCGAGAGGAGAGAGAGACAGAGAGCGAGAGGAGGATGGGGAGAGGAGAAGAGAAGCGAGGGAGAGAGAGAAGGGGGGAGAAGAGGGGAGAAGGAAGAGAGAGAGAGGGGGAGAGGAGAGAGAGAGAGGGGGGGGAGAGAGAGTGAGGAGCGAGAGAGGAGTTTCGAGAGGAGAAGGATGAGAGAGATGGAAGGAGAGAGGAGGAGATGGAGGAGGAGAGAGAAGAGGGGAGAGGAAGAGATGAGAGGAGAGAGAGAGAGGAGGAGGAGAGAGAGAGAGGGGAGAGGAGAGAGGAGAGAGAGGGAGAGCGCGAGAGAGGAGAGAGAGAGGTGGAGAATGGAAGAGAGGGAGAGAGGGAGGGGAGAGTGGGAGCGAGAGATGGAGACGAGAGAGATGGAGGCGGGGGGAGGGAGAAGAGAGAGAGGCGAGGAGAAGAGAGAGAGAGAGAGGAGAGAGAAGAGAAGAGAGCGAGAAGAGAGGAGAGGAGAGAGAGAGAGGGAGAGAGAGATAGCGGAGAGCGAGAGGGAGGGAGAGAGAGAGGCGAGAGAGCGGAGAGAGAGAGAGAAGGAGAGAGAGAGATGGGGATGAGAGAGAGAGAGAGATCGAGTGAGAGAGAGAGAGGAGGAGAGAGAGCGATGGGGGGGGGAGGAGAGACGAGAGGAGAGGTGTGTGTGGGTGTGTGAGGGGGGAGGAGGACAGGTTGAGAGAGTGACCGCCTGCTGGCGGGACGGACAGACTGACGGTTTAGATATGACTATATAAAGATCGGAAGCTTTTCTGTCCATCTCGGTGTCTTCGGCTGCTCAAAATCATCCGAGGCTGACATTTAACTCCTTTTTGTTTCTTTTAAAGGCCGATAACTCGGAGGAGTCGCACTGAGAAGATCACTCCGCCGCCATCCCGGGGCCGGCCCCTGTGCGCTCACTTATCGAGCGGAGAAGTCGGCTAAGGAATAAAATGGCGATCAGACGGTTTGTCGAGTTAGCGCTGCTAAGTGACACGGGATCGACTGCTGACCTCTTCTCTAATGGTTCGTGATTTCTAAAGTTAATGCAGAGAATGGAACGTAACGCGAGGTTAATTAGAAACGACACATAAAAAATTCAATAAATTAAAACGAGATGATAAAATCAGTCGCACAAATTCAATTTGTACGTTTCATGGCGTCAAGCGGAGCCACCGTTCTATTCCGTCGACAGGGAGCCGATAATCACCGAGGAATTCGCTGAAAGCATAATTTAGATAAGATATCGAAATCTAATAATTAAACTAACCAACTTAAGCTCTTTTAAAATAGCTTTTAAATTTTACCTCCTCCTCCTCCTATTATTATTATTATTATTATTATTATTATATTATTATTATTATTATTATTATTATTATTATTATTATTTCTATATTATTATTCTTGTTGTTGTTGTTTGTTGTTGTTGTTGTGTTGTTGTGTTATTATTATTATTATTATTCTTTCTGTACAGGGTGTCGTGTTTTCTCTACGAGGAACCAGACACCATTTCCTTTCTTTAGAAAGCTTTCATTAATTTCTATCCACATGACGAGCTCATGAGGCTCTCACACGATTAGGATTGAATTTAAAGAAATCCGCGTGCACGTTTTAATCCATTTATAAGGAGAAGTAACAGGAGGAAAATTGAGGTTTATCTGGAAGCAAAAAACAGTTTTTTTTTTAAGGTATTCTGTTGTTTTATCTATATTAGGACTGACTGTCTATCGAAACGATTGGAATAATAATAATATAATTAATAATAATAATAATAATAATCATAATAATAATAATGATGATGATGATGATGATGGTGTTGTTTCTTGCGTCAGTCTGACATACGGGAAGCGGTTTCCTTGTGGATGTGGGGTCGGTTGTTAAGGGTGGTAATGCTCGCCGTAGCTGAGCATACACCGGTGTAGGGTTCACGAAATGTTAAGGACCTCACAAGGGCATCACAACTCGCTTACCTGCACAGCGATGAGCGCACAGCCAATCGCTCCAAATTAAAACCTTTACAAATCAAAGGGCTTGGGATGATAAAAAATATATATATTTATCTACTACCGATACACTTAAGACAGACATGTTCACTCCACCACAGGTTTACAGGCAGAAGTACATTTAAGGTGATTCTGTGACATACTGTAATTCAACTTCTTGCCAACTGAAGACGAAATAAAATCTCCCAGTTTAACATCGATGCCTGATGAGGGAGCGAAAACCAATCAGCTACACCAGCCTGGATAATAAGCTAGCTAATCTCGCTGGCCGGTAAACCGGAGCGGTGATTCCAAGATTGGAAGCGAGTGACGATACCGCAGCCATCTTATCTTTCTCCTGCTTATAAGTAAAAACTTATTAGTTGAATATCTAAATTTAACCCTCATAAATGTCACTTTATCGAGCATAGATTTCAACCCTTTCAAAAACCTCACCGCGCCACACATACGTTTAACGTGAGCAGGGAGCTTCTCTGAGAGACGTCAGCCAATCACTGCCAGGTACGTTTGTCACTAACGTCCTGCAGGTAATGGCTTCCTTTGTCTTTTTTGTTGTTTTTTTTTACTGCTCGTGGAAATTAACTTATTTCCATGTGGCCTTCAGTTCGTTTAGTATTTTTTTAATGTCGTTATAATCCCCACCTTCGCAGTGAATGGAAATAGGATCGGAGTCACATGATCGCCCAAAAGCACCGGTGGGAGCTGGGAGTCCGGCTAGACTTAGAGAGTCACGTGACCGGAGTCGGCCTACCTATGAACGGTGATGTGATCCGACGCGAACTCGCGGCTGACTCTGCCGGTGACCGCCGTCGTTGCCGAACTGTGTGGAACTTGTCCTCGTTCCCGCATCACACCACTATCCATCTTCTGTGGAAGGACACGATGAAGTCCCCGGGCTCCGCTTCCCACGTGGTGCTCGGCACCAGTCTTGAGGCGTTTTCTCTAGTCCGCGGAACCGCTCGCGCTCAAAAGAGGCACTTACTGAATTCTCGGCTTATAGAATTACACCTACTCCAAATACCACAAGAGAGTTTCAGTGGCTGTGCGATTTGATAGGGCGGCCGGTCGCAGAACAGCGGACTGCCATGTTTGAGGGTACGAGTTCGAGTCCCGGTTGGGACATGCTCAGCTCGCGGCTCCTCACTCCAACGTCTGCAAACGAATAATTCCAGTTGGCCTTTCAGAGAGGGGGAGAGAGTGAGATCGTTTGGCAATTCCTAACTACGAACGATGTCATTCATCTCCTGTTGTCCTCGTCACAGCTGCGCAAAACAATATACATATGGTTTCTGAAGTTACCTACAGTTTTTACTTTTGTTTCAAAAACCGAATTACTGGGGCTAATATTTTACGTCAGGGCTGCGAGAAGTCAGCTGTTCGTTTAGCCCGATGTTGATTTAGACATTGACAGCAGTTTCCGTTATTACCAAGACAGATCCCGTCTTGAAGTTTCCCTTCCTTTGCCCTGTTTTCTTTCATGTTTTACTAACCTGTGCTTGCCTTTTAATGCTTATTATTTCTTAATAACAGGTTCCACACTAAATCGGAGGTAATAATCAACCAATCGAACTTGTTTGTACTTTCTACGCCATTAAAACATTCGATTAATTCTGGATACAAGTCGATGTACTGTAGACTTTTTATTGAAAGCAACCAGCGTTTATATTGGAAACTGCTTTGTACAGCTACCGTATTCTTACAACCACAGCAGCCAGAGATGAAAGTATATATTTCTAAAATAACTAATAATTAAATTTCTTTTCCACTCCTGTTTTATTTTGAAACATTAAAAATTATAATCATTTATTAAGAAGAAATCGGAATTTTCAGTTAACCTTCGTATTTACTACGAATGCTTAAACATTTTTTCTTCTTTTCTTTACCATTATCACGTTTCGTGCTATTCTGCTTCTGTCTTCTCATTGAAGCCTAAAACTCCTGTGGTATACGAATATGTACGAACACAGTACTCCAGTAGCCTGTTTAATGCCAGGAGACGGAAAACCATGAGAGCTCGGGGCCCCAGGGGTAAGGGAGGTCTACGCACGCGTTTTCTGTTGTTAATATGAAAAATTAGCGTTAAACGCCGATGATCTATCTCACTTACAAAAAAATATGTTGTTTTTTCTTCCTTCTAAATTCTAATATGGAAACTGGCAGGCAGTTTACCTGACCAGTATTTCTGCTGTTATAGTTGCTGATGAGTGAAAACCTTTCGTGCTCTCAAACCAGATCGCTGACGATCTCCTGTCACAAGGCGCAGACGCAATCTTCGCTGTTTAGTGCCTCCGAGTAATCAAAGTGTTAACGTGTAACGGGATCTGCGCTGGGCCTTTCTAATAGCTCGGGGGTGTGTGAGTGTTGTGTGCGTGGTGTGTGTGTGCGTGTGTGAGTGTGTGTGAGTGTATGTGCGTGCGTGTGTGTGAGTTGTGTGCGTGTGTGAGTGTGCGTGTGTGTGCGTGTGGGTGTATGTGCGTCTGTGTGTGAGTGTGTGTGCGTGTGTGTGTGCGTGTGAGTGTATGTGTGTGTGTGAGTGTGTGGTGCGGGTGTGTGAGTGTATGTGCGTGTGTGTGTGTGAGTGTGTGTATGTGCGTGCGTGTGTGTGAATGTGTGTGAGTGTGTGTGTGCGTGAGTGTGTGCGTGTGTGAGTGTGTGTGCGTGTATGTGCGTGAGTGTGTGCGTGTGTGAGTGTGTGTGCGTGTGTGAGTGTGTGTGTGCGTGTATGTGCATGTGTGAGTGTGCGTGTGAGTGTATGTGCGTCTGTGTGAGTGTGTGTGCGTCTGTGTGTGAGTGTATGTGCATGTGTGCGTGTGAGTGTATGTGTGGTGTGTGAGTGTGTGTGTGTGCCCTCCCTATTACAGTTGTCTTTTGATTCACAAATTAATCCAAACCTAATGTAGGCGCCATCTTGCTAGCAACTATTTCTAAAAAAAAAACCCAACCGCTTACGTACACAAAAATAAATAGATGATGTGTTTAGACTGAATCCTTTTCATCTTCTCCCTTTCCTGCCTCCCCTGCCCCTCTTTAAATGCCGGACTCCTGTGATTCACACTCTCTTTTTTTTTATTTAGTATTTTCTCCTTACGCTTCTAATCATAGTTTTTATTCCATAAGCAATTTCCATTATTTTTCTTCTCTGGGCCCCTCTGAAGGTCCCTGGCTTTCATTTAGACCGGTCTTTCCTTTTGATTGGAGATAATTACAGATTGTCGCCTCAGCGACATTCCGGAGAAGTTAACTGCGTGGTGATTTCAAATTATATAATCCATTATTTTAATAGACCCCCCTAGTAAACAACGATATTGAGACCCGGCTCGTGGTGGGCCCCGAGTGACCGCGCCCCCGGCGCCAGTCCCCTCGTCTCCGGCACCGAGCCACGCCACATGAGAACGTACTGCCCGCTTTACCGAGCGCTTCCTGATTATCTCCAACGTCTCTAGTGATGAAGAGGGTCCGAGAACCTCTCTTTTCTGTTATCGCTTCCTTGAAAATATTCAGCATCGCTAAGTCCCAATTTGGCTATTTTAGTCTCTCTCCTAACTAAGGTAGGTTACCTTTCTAGTAAACTTACTAACCAGAGGATGGTGCTACTACTATACCGTGGATGTTAAATTACAAAGGGTTTATGTAAAAATGGAACCGGAACTTTTGTTTTTAACGAAAGGGGAATATTTAATATGTTAATTGATTTTAATATAATCCGTCTGATCTGCCATTGGCGCACAAGCATACTTTAAATTACAGAATAAATATTTCGGTAAGGTCATTTTCACTTTAAATTTAACACAATATTTGTATTATCTGCATTTTATAGATGGATAAAATATGGCTCCAAATCAATGGCATGTTTGTAAATGATGTTGAAAAGAAAGACACATCTACAGACTGGAATAGAAATCTTCCTGCTCTGTAGACTTTTTAAATAACGTGTTTACTCAAACTATACACATATATATTTTAAATGAACAATTTGCTTTGTTTTACTCACTAGAAATGCAGAAGTCTCAAACTTCTCATCCACTTCGCCGCTTTCTCTCTCCTGCGCCCATATTTCATGAAACTGGTTCTAGGGGAGGGGGCGGGAGAGACAGTGTGAAAACTGCCCGCCAGTAGCAATATATCTAGCGGATTATGTACCTTAACTACTGGATGAAACATTTTCGGCGATTTATATCATCTTCCAAAAGCATCAAAAAATGGTGGCGCATGAGATCAGTGTAATTAGCAGACCACGGTTAGCCTTCGGTTTGTTCGCCAATCTGAGGAATCCCAGAAATGGAGATAAAATGTATATGTCGCACTTCTCTCATTTACTTACCATTTTAACATCATCATCATCATCATCATTATATTATTATTATTATTATTATTATTATTAGTTAATGCGGCGCAATATTCACTAATTTAGTTTCCTTTAGCGGATTTCTAAGGTAAGCGCCATCTATGTCATAGGCAATTGAATTACGAGTTGTCTGCCCTGGTCGTTTCTTGAAATTGATACCCATCACCTCAAACAAGTAGTTAGATGAAACTACACACACACCAGCTTTCTCTAGGCTTCGGTCGCCCACAGGACCAAACCTACGCCTTGTTTACACGACTACACTTTGCCCCGCTCTCTGACATTCCGTTCTGTGCTAGTCCGCCGTCCGCCTGACATTTACGGAGCTGCCTATCTCGACGGTATAATGGGGCAGAATTCGAGAAAACGATGACTAACTTTCTAAAGATGAAAACAAACTGCTGGAGTGACATATAAACACTCACACTAGTTGGATTTCTGCGCCCCCCCCCAACCACTCTTATCGGGAAATGCGATCTCGGAATTACATAGCTAGCTAGATCTGTCTCTCCCTCTCTCCATCTTCTCTCTCTCTCCGTCTCTCTCCCCTCTGTGCATCCGGTACAGTAGTTAATAGTTACACATTTATAAATAACGCATGCCTGGAATGTCGGCCGGCCGGCTCGAGTTATTAAGAACACAAGACCTTAAAAATAAAAGTTTTTCTGCAGCCTTAAGTCGCAGTCAGTGTCAGCTACTTCCAGAATCCGTCGCCCCGAACCCGTGCCGGAGTGAATGCGTTTTTCAACTGGTCTTGTTGTGTGCTCGCTGTTCTCGCTCTACTTAACGTAAAGAGCTGGAAGACGAGAGAAAGGTCGGAAGAACAGTGGTGATCGCAGCTTGAAAGTTCAACTGTTCTTAAACGATTTTAATGCAGTTACCTGAATCCAATTTAAGCCGGCGTAAAAATGGGGCAACTCGAGCCATAGGCAGTAGCAGTAGCATTGCTCAATTAATGTAGCCAAGAACAATTAACTAAAATAGCCGACCTCGCACTCGAACCACAACTTGTAAATTGCGCTGAAATAATGGCAAATGATGGAACAACACCATACATTTTAAAAAGAAATGAGAATTAATAGATTTAGAAAACATCTATCCTTATATTTTCCAAAATGGTCAACGCCAAACAGACATCACCAACGAGAAGAGTACCTGGACGAGCGATAACACTCGGCCAAACAACCTCATGGAAAGTGTACGAGATGCTGGGTTTACTGATCCAGTCACTTTACATATTTCTATCATAGGGTGCGACTGTAAGCTCCCACACCGTTCTCTATCTTTTATTCGCGAGTTCTAACGACCGGCTATTCAAACTTGACCACGTCTGGCGGTGTTTGCCTAGAGGCGAAGATGACAGCTACGTGTAAAGTCGGTCTTTAAAGATGAAGAGGGGGGACAGGGATGGAAATCAGCATCTGCAACCAAAGCAACACGCGCGCACCCCGAGTCAACCCTCTCCTCTCTAAAACTCGTTTTGTGATCATATCCTTGAGTTCGCTGGAAGCATTAACACCGGGCAAGAAGACATCTTTCACGTGGCGACAAATGTCATTTTTTTTAAAAAACAAAAAATTAATAAATGCGAACAAATGTCACATAATGATGAACTTATCCATTACAAAGTCAGCGGATTTGACATTTCGACCAGAGAGTAAAATGGAAAATTCCTACATCTACTGTTAATTTGCAGAGATATAGCATACACATGTATAGGATTGTTTACACCAACCAATGACTCTTACTTACGGGGCTCAGCCATTAGCTGTCTACAGCAAATCGTACTAAGTTCAGGAGATTTCGTGTCAGTAGCCGGGAGCCCAGCGGCTAAGATCTCCTGATTAACTCGTCTGTCTCCCCTTTTCATGACCTTATCTTCGAACCGGTCCCTCTCCAGTTTTCCCCCTTTACCTTATCAATCTTTTCTCTCCCCTTAGATTTCAGCAGATTGCTAATGTTACCGTTAAAAGTGGTTCAGACCGTAAGATTCGCCTGATGTCTATCTCGTGTAAACAACCCAGAGATGTCGCCTTTCTCCGGAGTCCCAGCAGCACAGGGCTGCCCTTATGTAACCGCTTCTCCCTCCGTCTGTACATTTCCGTTTTGATTTTGAAAGAGACAGATGCATTTACAAGTGTTGTTGTTTGTTTGTAATTGCGTAAAACAGGTGTAAAGTCGCGAGAGATCCACCTTTTACACTTAAAAATATCAGCAGGATGTACTGGTGGCTAAACTTCTGGCAGCTATCCGTGAAAATTAGCTTTCGGAGCATTTCTTCCATATCTAGGATTCGTATTGCGCTCATCTTTTCTCTCCCTAACCACACGTGTAGTTTTTATTGTATTCACAGAAAGACGAACCATTTTAATTGTATTCAGATGATACTTCCCAACACATACACACACACACACACAGACACGCAAACATATACACACACATACAAGCATATACACACACACACACACACACACACACACACACACACACACACACACACATACATACACAAACACACACACATACACACACATAAACTCCACACACACACACACACACACATACACACACAAATCACACACACACACACACACACACACACACACACCACACACACTTTCACCTTCACTACAAGGACGCGCCTAACAACTTATAATGATTTCAGTCCCTTCACCTGTGAATGTATAACCCGCAGACACTTCGGCATAAATCAGCCACTGCGAAATCTGGTGAATCATTGCTGGCTGTCTGGATAAGTTGAGCTGAGAAAATGTGTTACACGTTTTTTTCTCCTGCTGCATCCGTAGATTTCCAAAACAGAAAAAGAATTGCGATCGCCTTTCTGTCGGTACGAATCCGAGGGAGAGAGTCGCACACCTGAGAAAACTGTCTGTCAGGTGACCTGACGTTTGGCAAGATATCTTCCGTTTTCTTTGTTTGTAGGTCCGTCACCAGCTTTAAAAAAACCCGACCTATCTACATCTTCCAACACCAGAAGACGCAGAATACTGAACACCATATTTGTGAACATAATGATAAGATGTCTATTTTGCCATCCACGTAAGGAAACTGATCATCTTCGACTGGGATTCGAACACCGGAAACAAGTAAAACTTATATAAATACTTGTCATAATTTGAAATATCGCTTATGCCTTTTCGTAGTTTATAAAACCTATTAAAGGGAATGTAATTCGGCGATAAAACTATTTACCTGAAGCAATATTTGATTTCTTGTTTTCGCAAAGCGTCTGCCACAAAGGTAAAGTTATTACTTCTCATTTTACACAAAACCTAACAGAGTACTTGATTTAGTTTTATAAATCCAGTTTACCACACTAAAAATTAATAATTAAAATTAAATGATTAACAGTAGAATTAAACTTATGATGATTAGATAGAGATATTTGTATTTACCACTTGATAAAATTAGAAATAATAATAAATTAGAAATAGTTGGTAAAAGTTTGTTTCTGTTTTCCCCGTTCATTATAAGAGAGATAATCGGTTGTTTTTAACATTTCGGTTACAGCGCACGCTGTTTAAAGACCGGATGTGTCCACCTTGCGTCGGGTTGTCCGTGATCCGTGACTAAGCTTCAGGTAAACAGACAGAGAGACATGCTTCAGCGAACTTTATTTACTCACGAATTTTGCAAGAAAAAAGGGGGGAAAACACTCAAAAGAAATCAAATAAAACTAGAGAATGAAAAAAATGAAGATGTTCGACATTCCAGCGACCCCGTGGGGTTGACTTCCGATTAAATTACAGAAGAATGGGGACAGAACGTCGTGGCACCAGGCCAGGTAGATGACTCACTCCCGGCAACAGCTTTGTGTGACGGGCCATGCCCCCTAAGACTGATCTATCTATCTGTACTTGGTATTCCCTTCTCTGATGTGCTAATTACTTTTGTGCCGAAATTCCGAAGTTATTATCAGTTTTCTCCCCTTTCTTTCTGCTCGAGTGCTCTGTTTGTCGCCCCTTCTTGCTGTTTTGTCGTAGTTGATCTCAGTTCAAATGACACACGCACCATTCCCGCTTAAAAGAACGCTTTGCTACTCATTCAAGTTAAAGATGTACCATCGCAGACTATAATAAAATATTTCAAAGAACCAAGCTTTAAAATCCACACGTTAAATTACAGTTAATATGACAGACCTCTAAAAATATATATTGCAGACTTTCTCATCATTATATTAGAATTAACATCATTAGCTGATGAATGTACACGTCAAAGATATTTATTTCCCCATCGTCTTAGTTAGGAGTTAGTTCTGAGGCAGACGTTTGCAGTACGGGCTGCACACTACCTATTCTTGGATTGTGCCGACGGAGTGATTTGGTCTTGGACCCACGGAAACCTTTCACCAATAACTTCTCTTTCTGAAAATACTGCAGAGCTTGAAAACAGCGAGATAGTAAGATCACTGGCTGTTTTGGAATTGTTGGTCGTCATACGGTCGACTCTTGCTTGGTTTGTTAATCCCTCGGGTATCTGACTGCTCAGCCATACCTGCTTCATCAGGAAAGGGAAATAAAGTACGCTTATTAGTTACTGATTATCTGTTAAATGTGATTAATTGAGAAGCCGTAGCAAAGTAGCAAATGCAGGAAAGTGTAATCAAGTAATCGCACCGTCACACAGTTTTAAAATTTATTCATATTTTACTTATATTTAAATATAAAACTGCGTTGATCTCTGTTATTCTAAGATGTAACGGAGGTTCAATTGAAACCGGCCGTCTTGGCCATTTTTGCTTTCATTCTTTTACTTGTTCATTAGCAGACGATTGCGTGTGTTTTGTGCTAAGGTTTAAACATAAGGGAAGCTAAAGACATGTGTGGAACATACAGGGAAATTGATGAATGAACTGTCAGGACAATTCTGAATTGAAAGACAGAGAAACCGGAACTCTGGCGAGTGGCCGAGACAATGGACATAAAAAGCTACAGCTTAGTAAATAGTCAGCCACGTGTCTTTCAGCAGAGATTTTAAAAAAATAAAAAATAAAGATAAAAGCAAGTTATACGAGGTCAAGATGAGGCAGAATTGCTCGTGTCTGGATTCATTCAATGGCAGGATGGATAATAGGAAATGTCTTAACAGTCGTTGTTTTGCACGTCATGTTTGTTTGTCTTGTATTAATATCTTAAGATCTATAAGTAAATAATACCCCAAGACAATAATAAAGTGACAGGCTACGACTGCCCATATCTTTGACCTGTAACTTGAAAATAATCCAGTCCTTTCTTTCTTTTTCCTTTATAAGTTTCTTTATCTTTAAAAAAATATATAATGCAAAAATTTAGTTTAGTTTCGGAGACAGAAAAATCTTTTTGGCTTATGGGAGGTCACCAGCGAAGAGAAACATCGATCATCCAGAAATCAGTTATCTAGCAAATTTGACGCCAATCCTAGTATAATCAGAAGTCCCGGAAAACCGTCAGTAGTTCAGATCGAGGGAAACTGGGAACATTGGTGTGGTTTACGGAGTGGCCGCTAGTGTTTCTGGGCGCGTCGTCCCCCCTTGTGAGGTAATTATTCCCCTTTCTCATTTATTTATCCCTCATAGTGGATTCTAAGAGAAAACCCTTCGGTAGGGATTCACGAAGGGAAGGATGTGCATCAAAACGTGGGCATATAACGCTTACAATAATGGAAAGGTGGAAATATTTTGGAAAAATGATAATGGAACCACTGTAAAATATCTATGTACAGTTTATGGCGTCGGTTAAGGTACCACAACTTCTGCAGCCCCCTGGTGCACCTCTTGTCACTCATACAAGCAACTGAATTTTCTAGTCTACCTTAAGAGTTTGTACTTCAGAAGAGAAGACATTTGGTAAGTAAATCAACCATATTACATTAATATTGCTTTTGTTTTTTTACTGTGACGTGCCAGATTCTCAAGGTTAGATTGTATAGTTTCTTTAAAAAATGATTTACAACGTCACTAATAACCACCATCGTTCAGCAGCTTATTAAATATCCGATTACTTGTTTGTTTGTTTTTTCCTAATTTAAATCCGTGGTAATAATACTTTAGCCAATTTATTCGATGCTTAGTGTAAATAATTAGCTGCAGAGAGCCGAAAGGATTTGGGCCCCTGTCAAGCCCATCTTGTTGGTTTCTCTTTAAATGGCTAAGCTACGGCCAGTTTGTTATTAATCTATATTTCCACGCGTCGGAAAACCTGAAGCCCGGAAAAAGATTCAGAATATCCGCATCGAATTTAGGCAAACTTTTGAATGCAAGCGGCCATTGGTTCTAGAGATAGAAACGCGATACAACGACCGAGTTACTCATTCGCTCGCTCGTGGCACGGGATAATCGGTCGTGTTGCAGAGCCGAATGGTGGGGCGTGTAGAAGACCAACGCCGCCCTTGTCCATGCAACAGCCACGAACCCGCCGCGTGAGAGAGAGAGACAAGTTTTGATGCCTTCTACCTCCAAGGTCAAAGGTCAACTCGGGGGAAAAAAAATTAAGAAATGTCTGCCTCTCTCGGAGCATCCTGTTTACAAGTTTAGCTAACCTTGATACAAAACAACCCAGATATCAGGTTCTCCCCGACCAACTCCAACTTTTCTATAAAAAAAAAAGGAAAAAAATCTGCAGGAAAAAGATAATTAATTTCATCTCTAATTCGACAGAGGGCTAAATTTATCTGTATCTGACTAATATAAATAGAAATCTTTCATCTGACCGCTATATTGGTGTCTTTAGATAAAACATCAGCAACAGCAGCATAATTAGCTGGTTTTCTCTCCCGAATTTGGAATGTCGTCGAGAAACAAAGCAGTCAAAAACCGGAAGTTCGGAGGACTTTAGACCGTACGCGGGGATTCAGAAATTCATAGAACAATATCTTTCGCTTCTCTTGGAGCCGAAGTTCTTTCAGACAGCTGAGAGACTCGACGGTTGGTTCGGGCATTTCCCACCACCTCGCTGGCAGGACTAATTAGGCGGCCCACGTTATAGCGAACTTAAAACGTTGATCTGAAAGAGGATACATTAAAAGAGAGAGAGAGAGAGAGAGACGTGGCAAAGAACAGATCCGAGGGCTTAAGACTTTCTCCGTTTACTTGTGTCACCCAGGATACAGAGGCATCTACCGCGAATTATCAACACTCTAATCGTTAAGACAGACACACGCACGACTCCACACTGATGATGGCAGCAGGGAGAGATCGTCGAAACGCACAGACTCGGGGCAGCTCCACTATTAAGGTGGTAGGAAATACACCAACTAACCGTCTGATTTTTGTGTGGAAAACCCATTTTTTTAAAAAAAAAAAAAAAATGTGTTTCTGATGTTTATAATTTCCAGTTGGCGGAAGACATAAGGCGACAAATTATGTTAACTACGTTAAGAGTGATTAATACTCGAAGGTTTCTGTTGTTTTACTTTCATTTTAGCGTTTCCTGAGAAAAGAAAGGCGGCGGAAAATTAGCGCGTGGTGTTCTAGCTACTGGGGCAGAAATTCATTAGAAACCAAATTAGTTTAGAGAGTCTCACAGCTTGGTTTCTTCTCCGTCTTTCGCACCAGTTATTCGGCGAGGATTTCCCCTCACAGTCAAACAGAAGAGTTCCATTACCTTTTTTTTGCTAAAGACAGAAATCTTCCGGACTTAGGTAAGGCAGCACGTGTTAGCGGTAGCCATGGAAACTAAGCCGTCGACAGTTGTACAGGAAGCAGATCGCGAAAGAAGAGCGGTGTCTGTATTTCTCCCCTCTTTTCCTTTAGACTTTGAAAAGAACGACATCCAAAGACGTTTTCGAAACAATGTTATTTTTCCTGTTGTTCGCCATTTGTTTTTCTTTGTAAATTTTGGAGATAGAGAAATGTCTGTTAAACTCCAAATTGGCCGTTTGTCGCTGCTGTTGATCCTGGGAGCTACAAGGTTTTTTTTTTCGTATTGCTCGAGAAATTTAAATTTAATTTTCCTAAAATTTTGTTTCGTTCCAAAGTCAGCCGGAAAAGAAAACGGATAAGTTCATTAAACTATAGTTTTACTTTTAAGTTTTCTCTCCTGCATAGCGGCTTCTTTCGCACTAAGAATCTAGAATATTTTCTTTGAGATGACGCCATTGTCGGACTCTACTTCTTGTGACGTCAAGGATTTTCAGACAGTAATCATTCGTACATAATGCAAGCACGCTCGCCCATAGAAAAAAGGGAGGTATTGGCCCAGACAGTTGAAATGCAAATTTGAAACCATATTATTGGTCTTCCTTCATTATTGTTGTTATTATCGCTCAATCAGCGCCCGGAACCAACAGCTCCTTGCTTTCTGGCTGGAATATTTTTCACTTGAATTATTGTGCACATTCGGAATGTGAAATATTTGATTTTGTTTTCATCGTCTCGTATGTAGTTTAAATCTCAGTTAAAGACCGTAAACAACTAAATAAGTCGCTGGGAAGGTTGTTATTGTAATTCTGAGTGTTCGCGATCGGCTCTGCGGACAGCGTTGTTGTTTTTATCCAACTGTTTGCACCTTTATCTTTATTAACTCAACAGAGGATGGAGCATACGCAGGTAGTTGTTTCGGAGGGGAGTGCAGGGGGTACCGATTGGCTTCCGCACTTCCAAAGTCCACCCTTACAGGCCTGCATGACGTACGCACGTTGTCCATTGTTAAAGAGACTCTAGCGTGGTGTAGATAGATTTCCTGTGGCCCTCTCCGGTTGATTTAACTTTCAAAGATAAAGCTCAACTTTGGATCAGTGATCGGCGGTACTGCGGCGAGCTAGTGCCCGCGGAGAGCAGCAGATCGGCGGGCTATGGATGCTCTTTTATAGATTGAAAATAATAAGAGATTAACCCCCAAAAAATGCAGAATTTAGATTTTAAAATTTTTTTTTGTTTGTTTTTACTACAGAAACCGTGTTATTATCATGGCATTCTCCTCTGATGTTACCAAAAATTAAGCCGAGGTATATTGGTCAATACATTTACCATCAAAATACGCGATCGTTTAATGTAGATAAAATTGATGTGAATTATCGCCGTCTGTGGGGTGATTCATCTTGAAATTGGATATCCTACCAACATAAAGTGATCAGCCATTCATACTTCCAATCCCACGTGTGTCTATTTTTAATGAAAAGGTATAGAGAATAATCTCTATTTGTGACAGTCATTTTGCTATAACAGTGACGCGATTTTTTTTATATCTACGAAGGGCTCACGGTACAGGAAGACCCCGGCTTACATAAGGGTTATACGTACGTAAGATACGGAAATCCTACATAATCACAAAGGTAGGCCGAGTTAGGGTTGCATCCCCGCCATCAACAATTTCTCCACCTGGGCAATCACACCAGTCCTTTGTTTCGTTATCACCGTAGATTTCGTGGGGGCAGATCCTTCCACGTGTTCTTTAATACGGTCTTTGTCTCTCACTGTCGTGTTGACCGTCGACACGGCCGTGCCCAGGCCTCTCTCAATGGAAGACAAAGTTCTCCCGTCTTCATATCTCTTTATTTTGCTCACCTTCTCCTCAAGTGTAATCACCTTACGCTTCTTTGCGGAACTGCTAGCATCAATTTAACGCTTTGGCGCCGTGGTTTGCAGTGGGAAAATTTAAGTAAAAATGAAAAGACTAACGCACAGATAAACTCACTTGATGGATATCAACGCGCAACTGAGACCGTGGGAGAGAGATGCTGGCCGAGTAACACACTCAGACCCCCCCAGCACGCATTACTGCGCGGCTCAAAGTAGTGCCCGCTCCTCATACCCAGGCACCCGTACGTAACATTTTTGCCATATCTCGAATTTTTTTTGGAATTTATTTCTTACGTAAAGTCGAATTTACGTAAGTCGGGGTATTCCTGTATATTAACGCACGTTACATATTATGTATTAATGGCGAGCCAAACATTAAAACAATTAAATTTCAACTTAATAACTCAAAGAACAATTCCGTAATTTTGAGTTAAAAGTAGTAAGGAACCCTTCGTCCATTATTCATCACGTCAAAACAGAAATAATATGACGTCAGAGTGAGTGCCGGGTCACCATACAAAGCTATTTATTGGATTTACTTTGAAATTTAAATTCAAGTTTTTTTAAAAAAAATTTGATGATTCTTTAAAAGATACAGATGAACAAAAAACACAAGGTAAAAATGTATAGCATGTATAGATAGTTTTCTTCCTGATGTTGAATTAACACGCAGTAGAAAACTTCCTTTTTTTCCAATATTTCAATACGATATGCAAGTATATAAATCTACCCAGTCGCCAACCTGTTACAGAGGGCAGGTATTTACACCTGGTCACTGCAGATTCTCGATGGTGATCCTCAGGATCGACAAGGGAATCATCATGGCCAGACAGCTCCAACAGTCTTAAAGCCCATTGCCATTTTCTTCCTGATTGAACCAGATGTGAAACAGGGCCTGTCTGCGCTTAGTCATAGACAACATCCTCCTAGCACATACTGGCGATCGTTACTCACCCTCCTAAGTGCTTCTCGATTGAAACTTAATGAGAGTCGGGAGGGTGATCTGGTGCTCTGATCTTTGTGATCCTCTTCTGGGTGACGAAATGTCACGATTCCAAGAAAAAAAGTCATCGGGTTTATGTTTCGATATCTGAACCAGAGGCCGGAAAGTCAGGCACACTGGAATTTCCTGGGCACTGCTGCCGTATCCTTTGGTTCAGTTAATATCTGTGGCTATCAGAAAATATGTTGCTTCGTTTTTAAAACTTTTCCAACAAAGTTTAGAACACTTGAAAAGAAAAGAGAAAAAAGTTCAATTTTTTGGTTTCGTTTCGTTTTAATTTACCATTAAAGCTGCTCCAGTTCGTACTTAGCGAAAGCTTTTCTTACTCGTTTGTAAATCATTGCCCAGAACTACACTGAGTGTTTAGGCTGATATTTTACCATCCAGGTACTAACAGCCCGCTCAGCCATTAATCCAGTGCCCTCTAGAATGTCTTGGAATGTTTATACGTGTTTTGAACAGCACAACGACAGGTTTACTCTCTCACACACACACACACAGGTGTCAGAAACACAGTTTACTGTCGTACCGCTAATGGGTGACGCTGTAATATTGGGACAAGCCAATCACACGGCTGGACATCTATGACGCGGACCCAGTCGGTGTACGTCTATTTCCGTATCAACGACTGGAACAATGAAAAGCCCAAGTAAATTGAGATGGATATATGGGAGAGATACCGTTTTTTTTTTTTACTTTTATCTCAGAAAATAAAATCTGGAGATCGAGCAAGAGGAATTAAATGTCTCTAGAGCGAGTGCGACTTACTTATCGGAGTCGTCTTGACACTAACCAGAATCGGTGATGCCAACGAAATTATGCTTTCTCGCGGCTTTCCAGACCAGCGGAAATCCTGCTGGCTAGAAGTCCGCCACGTTAAGATAATCCAAAAACTGCAATCGCTATAAGCGTTACTGTGATTTTAAAAAGTGCTCATAACCATTTGAAATGTAGAAATGACTGGAAAACTGCTCAAAGAAGAACGTATTTCTTCTGAATTTTAAGAAGTTATCCATAGCTAAATCGTAGTAAGATGCCACTGTCCGGTTCTATGGGCGCAGTTATTAACCAGTGTAGAAATGATTTTGGTAAGGCTTTTAATTGTTTTCCTTTACTCTATTTATTTATTTATTTACAGTCAACACATACCCAAGTTTAAAGAAATACTCTTTTTTAATCTGATACCATGCGTAGCACACACATAATAAATATATCGGGCTAGTAGTTTGTGACGAAGACTTTTGCCAACGCCACTGGCACATTAATCAGCAATACCAACTCTGTGGCACTGCAACCCATTTCTGGCAAAGAATCCGGAAGCTGGGTTTATGTGGACACTTTGGCACGGATTAGTCAGGGATAACCTACGGGTTCCCAGTGAGGGTTACGTCCGGTGACGAGCAATCCAAGGGCAAGCCGTACGTGCGGTGTGAGCTACAGCGCCATCTTTCCTAAAAAAATACCATTCATTTTTAGACTGATGTCCTTTGGCATCAACAGTCTCTCTAGGAGAATGCTATGTAATGGACAGGAATTACAGACCACCATCTAGTGAGCCAAGCTGCGTCGTGGCTAACAGTCGGTGTAACCCATGCCCGGCCACTGTCTGAACACCGGGAACATAGACTCATCTGAAAGATTAGTTTCAAAAGGCCAGAGAGTGCGGTATCATCTGCGTTTCTTCTTGCAAGCGATGACTCATGGGATGAGAAGTGGTTTCGACGCCCTTCCGTTGAAACCCACAGTGCGAAGATAAAGTGCGTGCACATGTTCATGAGCCGAATGTCGGGATACAGTTACCGAGCTCACGTTACCGACATCCAGGACGACCATAGACGGTTGGCTTGCTAACAGCTGGTACTAGAATATACAGTGTTTTGAGAATTTTCTTTGCCTTACACCAAAGTCAGATTGCCCAATTACGGTCGCACTTCTTTCCATCAGCTCCCTTGAACCTTCTGTTCGTGACATGCAAACTGAGGTTTTCTCTGATTTGACCTGTTCTTATATCCTGCAATCTTGTGCTCATCCTATGGCTGCAACGGCCTCTTTGAGTCTCAGAAGGTTGCTGTTTACTTATGCATATCGAAATGTTAACAATTCTTCATGCTTTCCCCCTTAACGAATATAATGAAACTAAAAGTATTTATAAAAGACAAATATTACATTTTACTGTTTAAGTATGGATTCTATTAGAACGGGTCTTACCTGGTCTACAGAGATCATGATTTAGAACGGGTCTTACCTGGTCTACAGAGACCGTGATTTAGAACGAGTCTTACCTGGTCTACAAAGACCATGATTTAGAACGGGTCTTACCTGGTCTACAAAGGCCATGATTTAGAACGGGTCTACCTGGTCTACAGAGACCGTGATTTAGAACGGGTCTCACCTGGTCCACAGAGACCGTGATTTAAAAAAATAAAGTTGTTCTAAATTTCTCTTTCTTATTTGTTATTTTATCTTACTTTTGTTTTCTTTCTTTCTTCTTCTTTGTTCTCTTCTTTTTTTCTAGCTGTGGAAACGGGTAAAGCAGCACTACCAGTCTCTGGTCGGAAAAGATGTATTATAGATGGAAGTCCAGATGTAGAAAAGACAGAATCTTCGACTCGACGTCCTCATGACGCGTTTTTGACCGGGTGATGGACGGAGTTCGGTGACAAAGAAGAGAGATAAACGAGCAGCGACGCGTTCTCACCAACATCATCCATGAAATTGTATGTTCACGGTTGAGATGTCTTTAGGATTTACTTCTTTCAGCATGAAATGACAAAAACGCCTGCTAGAAGAACCCCAGCCAGGCCAAGGACTGGCACAGAAGAGCAAGAAGAGCCAAACCCAGGGATCGAGCCCAGCCCCTCAGCTACAGTAAACCGGTTTATTTCCGGAAATAACTTATCTGCAGTACGAATTTGCATTTTCTGCACTGTACAAGCGGCTTGAGCCGGTTTGTAAGCTGCCACTGGTTGTTCTCTAGCCTGCTAATAAAGTGATGGAATATCCCTCTACAGCTCCTTAAGAGAGTCAATGAAAACCCAGAATGATGGCTTTTTGTTTGTGTTGCGATATCATTTAGAAATTTTGAGAAAACCCAACTCCACTACATAAGTTTTCATTATCAAAGAACGTTTTAACTTATCGAGTAAACTGTCATCTGTTGACAAACTCCCGGGTTCCTTTAAAAGATTTACATCCTCGTCGGAGATCTATCGTTCCACGCAGGTACTTCCTCATCGACATCTACAAATCTCAATAACACGGCTTCTACCACGAGAAAATCTACTCGACGGGGTAGGAATATATCTAGAAAGAATCCAGCGCAGGAACCGCCCTGACAAGTCCGAATATATGCGATGAAACTCGGCTTAGAGGGGATTATGTGTCCGGGGGATTCCGAGCGATAAGCAAAGTTATTTACTGGGTGCTCCCTAAGATGTTGTCTCTTTAACGATCATCGGCCGTTCTATTAACGTTCAAAACGGAGGCTCTCGCAGCCCGACTTCAATGACTGCGATATACGTGGCGGCAAGTTCAAGAACAAGGTAAACACGGTGTTTTTAATGTTTATTTGCTCAGAGCAGAGGAAAGGAAATTAGTCTGTTCTTCCTCAGCCAAATTACCGTGGGGTGCGCACAATGGAACTTCCTCAGACCGGCCGGTAATATCTTAAAATATCGAACTTTGATTGCATCAATAAATAATTACAATTACATGTAAAAAGTAGCTCCAAAACGGCTCTAAACGATGCCAAATTTGATTTAATTAAGAAAAATCAAATCGATATTGCTTCCTTGAAGAAGACAAACACATATATAAACCGGAGGACTCCGGTGGTCAGGTATCGATTGACCGTAAAGGCAGTGGCTGGCCACGAGCCAGCCACAACATAATTAGAATTTATGGATTCCAATTAAAATTGTCGTTACAAATGAGAAAATATGGCCGAACCGGTAATCAGCCGGCGTGATAAAAATCGGAGCAAATTTACAGGTCATATTAATAATTACCACGCTTACGGATATCCACTCGCCGTCTCGGCTCGCAAACACGTACACAGAATTACCCCCCGAGACATTCGTGTGTTTATAGCCGAAAATAATTCCGCAGGAAAGAAATAAAATAGTTTTTTTTTTTTTAACAAAAATCCAAACGACCCTCGAACGCGAATTATTATAACAACCATAAAAATAAATAAAAAAGAGTATATCCCCGCAGCTTCCCGAGTTCGATGATGGTTTATTCTTCCAAACTTTTCCTTCACCGTTCACCTCCGAGAAGAAGATGGCGGGAAGGAGCGGATGGAAGTTCGCTTTCTTGGATTAAAGGTGAGTCAGATCCTTTAATTAGGAAGCAGCGAAGTACGAACGTTTGACAGAAAGAAGCCACGTGAAACATCTTATTCTAAGAAAAGATGGCGATCTACTTTCGTTATTTACCCGGTAGTATTGTTAGTTCGAAATTTGAAAGCAAATTTATAAGAGAAAGTAGAAAAACGCGGAGTTCTCTCACCTTAGAACCGAAGGATACAGAGCTTTCTACGCCTGCGATATGTGGATTGGTTTTCTTGCCCCCAGTCCACCGAATTCCGGTTATGTGGAAGCATTTCAAGACGACGGTTTTCTGATAACTGCAGACTAATAATCGTCGTTTGATGCACTATTCCACAAACTAAATGCATACAATATCTCCCATTTGCGGAGAACTCTTCAGCTAAGATTTGGGGATGGATAATTAAACTAAGTAGAATTTTTTTTCTCCTTTTTCGATAATGTTTATGTTCGACTACATTGGATTATTTTGGTATGGGGAGGGGAGGGGTATTAACGATTGGAACAGTTTTTGTGTTGGAAGTAATCAGGCGAGGTGTCCTGAAAGTGTTTATTATTCGCATATTCTCCATAAAGAAATAAACGAGATTTATATCTCCAAACGGCTCGTTCGGTAATCACCTAGGCAACATTCGCCAATGACAACCGGGATTGAAAAAACCGTCTCGATTCGTGAGGAAACGGAATCTACCACTACCCCCCCCCTCGTTTATGTATTGATGCATTCTAATCTGATATGGCGGATCTGGTGAAAGCGCCCCCTCTGGCGGAGACACGCAATATCTATCCTGGCTCTTTTGACGCATATGCAGAGAGGTCGCTTATGGTTACCGAACGTTAGCGGCCATCATTTTAGCCGCCACCTGTCGGCGACGATCTTCGTCGGTTTAGTGCGGCGGAACTACTTTCCGGACGGCTCCCGTCTGCTTTCTCGCTGTCTGGCAACCTCTAGAAATCTGGAAACATTTTCTTTTTTTAAAGAAATTAAATGAAAACAGAAACCACCAACCTGATACCTGCTGTCCGCCAAACAATAACTTCTGTGATAAACTCGTCCGTCTTGCAATTTTTTAACGCCGGAGCTGCCCTTTTCTGTTATTTACCTGAATTGTCACGCAGTGCTGCACAAGGTGACTTTAATAAATTACCAGTTACTAAAACGGCGAACCATAAAGCATCTTAACTTTAAACACCGTGAAACACTCTTTCGGTCTGCAAAGGGTGAACACCTTTAATGCCAATTCCCGTCGTATTTTGTGTGAACTACTCCTTTAAATTCTTTTAGTCGTATGTCGGACAGCCGCCGTAGTTAACGGTGATTGTATGCGTGAAGTTAAAGGGTAACTTATCACTTCGGGAGAGGGTCGGATCCTGGCGACCATAAATCGTTGTCTACACACCGCATTTTTCCTACATTGTACCTGACCATGAAAACCATCGATGACATTCCTTCAAAGATGTTGTAATTAACTGATACCTTTAGTTAATTAGTGCGAGGTGATTTACGGGTAGCGATAGCCCGACGTGCCCTGTACCTAAATAGAGGTTATAAGTTTCGTTTCGTATTCAATTTCCTGTTGTCGATTAAATAAAATTACAAAAAAAGACATACGCACGAGTACGAGAAACCACACATCATCTTTGATGTCGCGTCTCGTACTCTAACAGTGTCATCATCGCCCTGTAAGATTGTCAGCAGCACTGGGAAAGGGGAGGTAACTGAGTGCAGTATCAACGGGGTTAAGGCGCAAAATGCAATAACGGCCAGAGGAATGGCGGATGGTTTTTGTTTTTTTTTGCCTTTGAAGACGAGGCGGTTCTTTTCGAAAGATTCTGTCTCTAAACAATCGAGAGCCGACCGGACGTCTTTTGTGGTGGAAACGTCGAAATCGGTTCTGTACCGAAGACGGAAGGATCTGTCATCGATCATCGATTTTCTATTCCTCTGACAGTCGGGACAATTACAAGGAAATTTGTCCGATTCTCAGATGACGGTGTTTTGAGCGATTGTTGTTGTTGTTGTTGTTGTTGTTGTTTTCCCCCTTTCTTCCTCTCCATCTTCTGCAATCATTAGCTGGACTTCATCCCGCAGCTCAGTGGCCGGCCGAGTTTCTATTGTTGGGCGGATGACAAATTCGAAGCCACACTGTTGCAGAATTCAACGACTGACACAAACCTTATTACTTAATCGAACCGCCGGCATTGAAGACGGAAACGAAAAAAGTCCATCTATCAAACGTTTGGAGTTGGGGGGCGCTGATAACAGGCATGTACGTGCTTGGTGAGTGGCTGCTGGGATGGTGCGATGGTTTCATCCCGAGGCCGGCTCCATTACCGCCCTAGATCACCAAGCGAAGATGAAAGGCCTGCAACATAGACAACAAAGAGAATCTTTCAGCGATCGCGCTGGTGAAAGCTGCAGGAGAATACGAGGAGACGATTATTACAGAGAAGGGGTCCTATTCAGCGAGCGCCAATATAAAATCCTGATCTGAATTCCTCGTTTGAGGTTCGAGTAAAACGATGTAAGGCGTTCAGTAGAGGAAAAGGAACTTTTCCTGAACGCATTGCCAACATCACGGAGCGCGCAGCTTCATTGGTTGGGCATAACAGATGATGATCTCCCATCTACAGCCCGGCTGGTAATATACATAACTATCACCGACCGATGCTTTTCTTTGTTTTTCGCATAAATGGGATTAAATTCGAAATTGAAGTAATGAAAATCTGCTAATCGTCAATCGAACTCTTAATTATTTTTGTGCGAGCTGGTTGACTTCATTGCTATTGTATTATCTGGTTACCGGTCAGAATTACCAGGCCTGAGGGGAGGCTGAGTCCAACCGCACGCATTTCACATCTTAAGTTTATCTTCAGACTGTTTGACGAATTTTTAATCTGAGCAGTGGTGACATCTGGTGGTTTGTGGTACGAACGAAATATTCGGCAGCGATTTCTCAGTCTCTGGCCACCAAAAGAGGGCTCTCTTCCACTACAGGAACAGGGCATTGACCGTGGTGCACCAAGCTGGGTAACTCGACTTTGCTTGACCGTGCTATTCGCGCAGTGCGGTTAACCAATCCTGCAGTGACACGTCATTGACCCTCTCAGTAAGCGCTCGCAACGCATGCGCAATGGACCATCTTAACTTTTCGTATAAAATTATTTTACCAAATGTCTAGCCAAATTTTATTACTACTAGTAGGACAGTTATGGTAGGTAGTAAGTAATCTTGTTTATTAATTATTTTATTATTATTATTATTATTATTATTATTATTATTATTATTATTATTAGTATTATTATTATTAGTATTAGTAGTAGTAGTAGTAGTAGTAGTAGTAGTAGTAGTAGTAGTAGTAGTATTTTTATTATTAGTATTATTTAGAATATTATTTTAATACCAAATTTTAGAAAATGTCCTTCCATCAGTAAAATGTAACAGTAATTATGCATCGTGCGAGTTAATAAACTTTCCCTCAGGTTTTGACTTTTATCTGTTTTCTCTAGAAATTCTTGCACAGTGCGACCAAATGAATCAGAATTACAAAGGATTCTTAAATGAACGCTTCATTCGCTTATCCTGTATCTGTAACTTTTCTTCATCACTGCAGGTAAAAGAACAATCGAGCTATTATCATGTGACTCGCAAAAGCAGTAATGGTGACACTGAGGCGAGTGCACGCACGGGTCCGGCGGTGTAAGACGGGAACCAATCTCAGCCTTTTCGAGAAATGTTCTACTCTATATTTTGCATCCGTTTTTGTGGCTGCCTGTTAATACGTTTTTGCGGAACTGTCGCTTTAAGAAGAGAACTCTGCAAAACCCGTCGCACACTGAATCGGGTCCAGTCCTAGACAAGCAAATAAGACAACAAGATCCGCGCCGAGTTTCCACATTTGTTCTCTTAAATTTCCGGTTTTTTTTTTTCATTTTTTTGTATGCAATCGTTGGATAAATTCCAAATTAAAGTTGATGGATTACAAGGCGACGTCTTCCCGGTAATGATTCGTGTTGGAAGATCTTGTTTCTCGCAATTCGCAGCAAACCTGGGATTTCTTTTCTACTCCCAGCCCAAACAATCGACGTTTATCCGGTCTTTGTGACAGCCAACAAATGCAAATTAACATTCTCTTTTCCACTACTTACAGGAATAAAGTTGTCATCAAAGAACCAAGTAACTTCTTTAACAAATTTTCCCCATTAAGATATTCGCCAGCCGCTGACTTAATGTACGAAAGACAGCCTTTGTTAATGACTCTGAAAGTCTGCTAACACATCTTGTGTTCCATCTACAACATTAATCGATTCGAGCGCTGCTGCTGCTGCTGTCGTTGTTGTTGTTTTTCCTTTTCTTTGATTCTCTCACTCGCACCTGTCTGATCATTGAATGAACATATCCCACGTAAGCCTTTCAGAGAAGTAATGTCCGTCCCTTGTACTTTCGGTTTAACATCTATCTTTTCTAACTCGAGCCACCGCAGTCGTATCCATTCCACTCCCTTCTAACTGTTGGCTGGCGCCCTGACAACAATGGCTGAGGAACACCCAAAATTAATAAAACAAAGCAAAATTGATAGAAATGCCTTTTGAAGTGCGCGGGTGGCCTTTTGAAAGCGCTGATAAGAGAAGGTAATCGTGACACACCGGTCGCTTGCGTCAATAATAATAATAATGACAATGACATAAAAAGTTCTCTCACGCTGAAAGGGGCCTGACACTCCAAACGCAGAGCCCTCATTCACACAAGACGGCGCAGAGGTAACAGGAGGACGGATCAGATCAGCGCTCTTCCGAGAGGAAGACGAATTGAGCTGAAAGCGACCCTATCCGAGGCCCGGTCCGAGACGGACACCTGGTGATGAGACAGCTGCTGTCAGTTATAGGATGGAGCAATCGAGTTGGTCGTCTCGGCTGAAGCGACTCCTTTGTCAAACCAAATCTCTCTCGCTCTCTCTCTCTCTCTCTCTCTCTCTCTCGTCTCTCTCCTCTCTCTCTGTTACTTTTCGTCTCAGCCTGCTTTTTAGCGACCGGTCGTCTTACAAGGTTCTACTCTTTGTTGTAGAGATGACATCCACACAATGCAGTGCAAGTGATGTCGCGTTTCCGATAAAATCTCCAGTTAATTTTTTTTTCCCAATCACGCAACATAAAATTATATTTTTCCTCCCGAATCATCATTTCATAGTAAATGTTACAGTTTTGAATTTTAATGTTAATTATTACCTTTAGTATTTATTCGATATGACATTTAAAGAGTCACCTTCAGAAGAAGTGGACAGTAAATTTATTATTATTTTGTGTTTTTTTCAAATTAAATTAGGCGGCTATGATTTTGATCGATTATTACAACCCCCCCTTGTCCTCATTCGTGACTAACGATTAGAATTTATTATTTCTTTGTCTTTGTTTGTATTGATTTCCATCAGTCGTTTCCTAATGGAAAAAGACAAAACAGATTTCTTGTTTAGCGAAAACCGTTTGGGTCACGTGATCCTTTTTTTGTTGCAAAGAAAAAGTCATCTTAGGAAAGCGATTACTAATTTAAAAGACGCGGCAGCTAACCTGGGCGTAGAGTCTCGTGCCTCTTCTGGTTTGGGCTACCATCTTCGAGAAGCTGTCGGACGGTTTCGATTTTCAATAATCGTTTGACTGCATAAGGGGGAACAAATAAACAGAGGATCGTAAAGCCGTGCAAGTAGAGATTTTACTAAGCCACTGTTCCGATGTTTAGACCGTGGAGGAAGCAAAATGGTGACAAATGAATAGAAAGTTAACTGGTTCTTGCAACGTTTTTGAACCGAAGTCAAATTATTGCAACAGAAATGGCATTTAGAGCACATTACATCAAGAATCCACCATCCAAGAACTCCTTTAGTAGGAAGAAGTTTAAAGAAGCAAGTTAAATTAATGCCAAGAAATGGTAAACCAGGCACCAGTCAAACAAAAGATACTTGCAGCTCAGAAATTGCTCTGCCATGCATCATAAGAATTGAGCATTTCCTTCTCAACAGTTCATAACAAAACCCAATCTATAGAATTCAAAGCAGCTATCAGTCACAGCATCAAAACCTAGATGTATTCAAGGCGTTCGCAAAATGAAATGAGTGCTAATTCTGAAAATAGAGACTATGTAGATGCTTAAGAATTCACTGATGCATTGCTGAAGAACTTTAAGCAAGTAGCTTTGTAATATAATTAATTTTTTTAGTTCTATCTTGCGTAATTAAACAGTTATTAGGTGTTTACACACGCCAAGGACACGATCAAAACGTTTGTTCTGCTATGACACGGAAACTTAGACATTCTGGTGTTTACTGGGGCTAGAATTCAAGTGTCGGAGAAGAAGGTAAAACAACTGAAAATAAACTAACCACTTTCAAAAATAGACTTAA
>JACATO010000703.1:0-16184 GCA_018389105.1 Nautilus pompilius | reverse complement strand
TAAGATAGACGCTGATAATTCCCTCCAGAATCAATCAGGAATCAAGAAAAGGGCTTTGAGTCGGTAGACCGAAGTTAGCTGTCAGCTTTCAGCTTCGGGGAAAGCTGCCCTCGTTATTTAAGTGATACATACCGGTTCCCCGATACGCGGACGTGTATTAGACTTATCAGGACAGAGTTCGTCTGGTCGACTGCGATGTCCAAACCAAACAAAAGTTTGGAAATAAAAAACAGAAAGAAGGAGTTTTCACTAAATGTGGCGTCAGCGCAGCGGAATCTGATATATGGGGCATTGGATTCGTTTGGGAATCGAATATAAAGTTATTTATCATCAAGAAACTTTCAGATATTGAAGTGTAAAAATTGTTACGTTAAGCAAAATAAAGAATTTTACAAAGCATGTAACAGAGAGAGAGAGAGAGAGAGAGAGAGAGAGAGGATGATGTCATTCCAGAAAGAAAGAGAGAGCGAGAGAGGAGAGGAGGGAGAGAGGAGAGACAAGGGAGAGAGAGAGAGGAGAGAGAGAGAGATGAGATAAGAGTGAGAGAGAGAGAGAGATGATGTCCGTACAAAGAGGAGAGAAGAAGAGAGAGAGAGAGATTGACGTCAGTACAAAGTGAGAGAGAGAGAGAGAGGGGGGGAGGATGACGTCAGTACACAGAGAGAGATGACGATGATGTCAGTACAGAAAGAGAGAGAGGGGGAAGAGAGAGAGAGAGACGAGAGAGAGAGGGGGGGTGGAGAGATGACGTCAGTACAGAGAGAGAGAGACGATGATGTCAGTACAGAAGAGAGAGAGGGGGAAGAGAGAGAGAGGAGAGGGGGGGGAGAGAGATGACGATGATGTCAGTACGAAAGAGCGAGCGGGGGAAGAGAGAGGGAGAGAGAGAGAGAGAGAGAGAGGGGGGGGAGAGAGATGACGTCAGTTACAGAGAGAGAGAGATGACGATGATGTCAGTACAGAAAGAGAGAGAGGGGGAAGAGAGAGAGAGAGAGGGGGGAGAGAGATGACGATGATGTCAGTACAGAAGAGAGATGAGAGAGAGAGAGAGAGATACAGCCGAAGTCTCAAACATCAAATGTCTCGTTCCCATAAAACGCTCCGGATTAAGCTCCCAACTTGTTGCTTGGCTCTTAAATGTTAGACTCGAGCAAGCGGTCAACAGCTGAGAGTCCTTCAAGGTTGACTCGCCTCTGTTTGACGGCGACGCCGGTCCCCGCTCGCCTACGTCTTTCACCGCACGTAATACATCGTCCCTAAAAGCAGCCGAAGACGTCGCGATCAAAGCCGGATGCCGCAGCCTCATCGAAACCTCTCTCGTTCTTGTGCATATTTTAAAAGTCGCGCAGATTAGAGACAGTTTAAGTTAATTGGATACTAAAAAGAAAAAAATCATCGCAGATAACCGTCTCCTCGATCTTCCCCTCTCCCCTTCTCTTAAAAGCAGCTTGAAAATCCATGATGTTAGATCTTGCGGCTAAAGGGTCGGATGTGAATAACGAGGATCTGTCTTTCGCAGGATAAGGATCTAAAAATCCATTAAGGCTTCTTTAAGGGAAGATGATCGGACTGTGGCGATGTAGGAAATGGACCCCCTCCTTGGATTCTTAATACAAAACGGAATAATATATCGGAAATAGGCGAAATGTATGGATTCCATATCTCAAAAGAGCCGACACGGCACCGGAAGAGGAGCGGCGGCCATTGTCTCCCTTTTCCCCCCGTTTTCTAAGTTTCACGCGCTCTGTAAATGAAGCGCCATTTATGAGGAATAAGCGGGAAGGTTTGCACAGTGTTGTTGTCCGGGCTGAACAAATCGAGACGAATTCTGGCAGCTTTCAAGAGAAATAAAAACGGGACGATATAATTCTCCGAGCCGTCTTCTAAAAGATGGGGGCGGACTCCGAAAGTTGGGCCCGGCGCAAAACAGAGCGAAGTGGAGATCCCACCCACATCCGCCAGGGCGATTCCAGTGAGCAGATCCCTTAACACCTGTAAACAAGGATCTTTTACCCCCCCCAAAAAAAAACAAAAACAGCACCCGCTGAGTATTATGCGTCTGGAAAAGCTGGTCCACAACGCCAGACTGGCCGCTGACATGATGGTGGCTAGATACCGAAAGGGTTAACAACAATAAACCGCAAGCGATGGATGTTAGCAGCGAGTGTCAGCCAATTCCAGAAATACTTGTTGGTGAAGCAGATAACGGCGTTTTCCATCGAATCGCTCGTAATTTCAAACTTTAACGTATATATATATATATATAAACATTGATACCAGCAACGTTTGCGCTGAAGAAAGAAGAGGAGAGACGATAATAAATATGTTGTAAGATCACCGGGCAGACCATTCCACTAATTACCGTGGCAGCCGTATTTGTGATTCCACCAATCAGCGCCTCACAGTTCATGCGTAAGTAAAGCTATTAGGGCAAATGTTTGGCCTGTAAGAATTAGGAAACCCGTGCATATGAAAAAAGTTCAGTTTTTGCCACACGTTCGGAAAGTCCTCGTGGCCAATTGGTGAGTTCAGAGCCAGTTCTTGCGACCCGGTAGGTCTTCGACCAGCGGACAGGGTACAGATAGCCGGGAGGCAAGTTGGTCTGATGGCGTGATTTTCGATTTCCCCTGTTTTATTACATTTTAGCGCGAAACCACCCCCCACCCCCAGAGTTCCTCCAGATCGACACGGCAGCCACTGCCAAACGTCTACCAGTATATTGATGTCCTTGCTCGGCGACTCTGCCGTTTGTCCAAGTTGGGTCCATGCAATAGACCGCGGGAATTGACTAAGTACGAAATACCATCTATACTCACGGAAAGACGTAAGCGTGGGGGTGTGAATGACATGGATTGTGCCTAACCAATATTCTTGGATGGTTTTAGAACTATAACGAGACCGAAGACATGAACGTACGTACCAGATTCACGGCTGAAGGTTTAAAGTCTATTTTACTTTCTTTAATATATATATGATCGTGGATTTCGACGAAGAAACTTCCACTCAGCCGATCCTATTCAGGTTCAGGGAGCCATACCAACCATCAGGCTAGAGATATCCGTCAGAGGTTCACTCCGAGAAAACAGTCGCCTCTCTACGTGTCTGTCAGAACTTTCCGGACGGCCGTCACGACGAGTGGGGGTCTCCTTTCAGCCAAGGTTCGTCCGGGGAAGCGGAACGGCGGCGTCCATAAACAAACAAGGCTTCCAGTCACTCGACACCGGTTAACCGAGTTGTACGCATCGCGCTCTGGAATAGCAAAACGCCCATGCTCGCGATGACGTCACTTCCTGTTTTCCGTAGTTTCCCTACAAAAACGACCCTTCCGGTTCTCTGCAACACCCAGTTGAAGGAAAGCGTTTTCGCTGTTAGCACTACGCGCCTTTAAGACATTCGGAGCAGGCGGTAGTTTATCGGTAGATTACCGGACTGCCAAATCTGAGGGCTTAAGTTCGAATCCCCGTCGGGACCGTCTTGGCTTAGGGTTTCTTCTCGTTCTTATTCTTTCTACATTTGAAAAGGAAGGACTCCAATAGGTTTTCCTGGGCACACGTACTGGAGGCTCCGCGGTTAACTCTTGACCGCCCAAGAGCTCCAAACTCGTCCCAGGTAACTTGCTTGGTCATTAAAGCTGATATCCCACGCTTTACCCCTTCTAGGTCACTGCTGTAAAATGACTTTAAAGAGCAGAACAAGAATTCGCCAAAAAGAAAAACTATATATATATTTATATTTTCTAAATGATTTAGCATTTTTTAAAATTTACTTATTTATCTATTTTAATTCAATATTTTGTTTTTTAAATCATCTGCTTCAGTATCCAAATAAACTTTTTGACAGTCCAAAGTTATTTAAGAAATAACCGAAACTCCCCCAGCCCTTTTTTCTTCTCTCAGACTGCTACTAGCGGTGTACTTCCTTTTGCAGCCGTATTCCGGTCACGGAATTTCATTATCTACACCGTTTTCCTCCGACCCGTCGGGACGTGACCCCGTCGTTGGCTACCTCTGGATATTTGCTTCAGCTCACTCGCTCTCTCTCTCTCTCTTTTTCGGTGGGGACACACTCCCCCCCCCACTCTTTCAGGTCCGGTAGCCAAAATAACATTCAAATCATCTTTCAATTATCGATCCCCCCTTTCTCCTCTTTCAGCGCTCGGTCTCACGTTTTGGAACAACCGGAGGGTCCCAATACCCAGCACCAGTATCTCCGTCCTTCCTGATCACCGCACTCGCCCTGCAACGGTGATTAATGTAGAGTTGAATTTACCCTGCTGTTTGCGCTCGTCAAACGTAACCAGTGTTAATATGGCTGCCATTTCTCTACTTAACACACAACATTTGAATAATGGTCTGTTTTTCTTTCACGCTCCAAAGAATGACCTGTGCTTTGCTTACAAAACAGAAATCACATGGCCTCAAGTTAATTCGAAATGCTAAACATTATTATTATTATTATTATTATTATTATTATTATTTATTTTATTATTATTATTATTATTATTAGCTTTTATGATTCTTGTGACGCCAATATATTTTTAAAGAAATTATTTATTACAAATAACGAGAAATATTCGCCATATCCGAAATGCTTTGTTAGAAACGACCGAGCGAATAGCATCTTCTGATGAAGATTCAGATGCTGCCAAAAGTATTTTATTTCTGTCGGTTTGTTGGCATCTTTTCAGAACGAAGTCTAAAGTAAAAAAAAGGAAAAACGTTAGGCATCCCCCGACTGCTCTTGGAAAATTGAAGCCCCCCCCACACTTAACTGGCTCAAAGATCTCGGAAAATCAGCGAGAAGCTGAAAATATCGCCCGGTTCTGGCTGAACTCGTGTGTCGGTCGGATCCAGCAAAAGCCGCGAGTAGAGCGCAGAATCACATCTTTTTCGAGTTGACTCGGGCGTGGACTTCGGCCCGAGAATCGCCAGCTGCCGAAATCTGCGACCCAAGCAAAGAATCCGGTCAGTGGCTCGTCTTCGCCTGAAAATGCCGCGACGAAACGCAAAGATGGCTGATCGTTTGGCTGAAAAGAACCCGCCGGGTTGGTTAGGGTCTGTAGTCGATGTGTTGATCGCACGGTCTTCTTCGGCTGTCCGTGGTCCGAACACAGACAACACCCGATGCTGTTGCAGAGCTTTCCCTCCATCTGCAGAGACCCTAAGAAGGCCGGTCAACGCTGTAATGATATCGGAAAAAGGTCTGCGATGCGGCCCCTTTTGCTAAACGAGTTAACAGTACGACTCGTCCGAGGTGGGCGTGTGTTTGGATGGAAGATGCTGCCGCGAACGGGTGGTTTAAAAAATAGAAACAATCGAAAAACTCAGTGGAAAAAAAAAAAAGAAGCCTGGCATCGTCACCAGCCTTTCCTCCGTCTCAGCTTCCGTCTCTCCCTGGAATTGTGGTGCAAAATTTGCAAGTCTCAAAACAACTGAAACCATTTACTTGAACACAAAATTTAGAACTGATGGGGGGGGGACTCTATACCATTAATCGCGTGTACTAGCAATTAAGGACTTTCCAAGCAGCGGTGAAACTGAATTTAACGTTCAGATGAAAGAATAACAGCCATATAGCTATTAATGGGAGTACGACTGTATTAATTTACGTTTCGGCTCTGGAAATATCGATTATCTCCCCTGAAAGTACACGTCCGCGAACAAAACTCCGACAATGCGAAATTAACACAGTAGCATCGGTGATGATATCATTATTTCAGGTTCTGTAACGAGAAGAACATTTCCAATTTTCTGGGAAAAGACATTTTGCAAATAATACTTAAACACCAAAAGTAACTATAGCCCGCGACAGGGTTGGCAAGGTCTTAGACTGGTCGCCATCAGAACAGTACTTTTTGCCACGGAAGACCGAAATCAATGGTAAAATCTATTTCCTGTAGAAGAGAAGAGCGCATTAATAACATCACTCTCAGCTGCCAATTATGGGATTTATGTTTATTATCACACAAAAAAAACTGGATTTTAAATGAGCGAGATCCCCCTTACAGCTTTGTTGTTGTTGTTGTTGTTTTTTGTGCCTCTGATTAGTTCTTCAGATTTACTCATCCCTACATGCACAGGTAAGCGACCCTTCATCCCGGCGACCCCTAAATCAGAATGTTTCGACGACTGACCTTTTCTTTTTATACTTCTCAGCATTGCCGCATTATCCCGGTGGCGCCCACTACAAACATGTCTGCTTAATTGGATTTTGTTTCGCCTCCCCCCCCATTTTACATCGTGATGTTAAAAAAAACAAGAAATAGAAGACTGGGACACGACGCCTGGGGCAGAGCTCGCGGCAAGTACCGGACAGAGACGACTTCGGCCGGACGCTCACCAGCCAGACAGTATCAATCAGATCAATATTAATCTCATCTTTCGTTATCATTCATCTTACGTTATTGCGTTATTAAACATGATGGAACTGAAGAAAAAAACAAACAAACGGAAAATAGCAACGGATTGCCGGGAATTCCAGACACCGGTTGGGGAAAATGAATATTTTTTTCACGGAAGTCAAGGGGCAG
Organism: Nautilus pompilius; assembly: GCA_018389105.1. NCBI lineage: Eukaryota > Metazoa > Mollusca > Cephalopoda > Nautilida > Nautilidae > Nautilus > Nautilus pompilius. Next base: position 9,655 of record JACATO010000703.1, on the reverse strand, counting down.
TGTACCTGTTTGATTTGCATGGAATCTGTTGCGGTGATGAAATGTTCGAAGACATTACGAAACGAGACATCAGTCCCTCACTTCGTACACCGGCACAGAGCGATAGCAGAAGGTTAAACATCTGACCGCTACCCTGAAAGCTCAACAGCAGTATTTTTTTTTTTCTTCCGTGCCAACAAAGTACAGGAAAATGCCGCAGTGGCTAAGCTACGAGATAGCTCAGCTAATCGGCCGGCTCGGAAAACCCTTCTCGGATGGTGAGCTTGTTACAGAGCGTCTCACTAAAGTTTCCGGGATAACGTGCCCAGAGAAAACTCAAGAATCCAACAACGTCAGTTTGTCCAGAACAATAGTTGCCCGACGAGTTGAAGAACTGCCAGCTAACTTTAAACTGCAGGTGTCGGACAAAGCTGGTGCATTTGCTTTTTACTCAATTGCATGTGACGAGAGAACAGATGCTACGGACAGAGCCCAGCTGTTAATCTTTTTGCGGGGAGTTGACTACAACTTTTGCATCACCGAGGAGCTGCTTGATCTTAGGAGTCTAAAGGGCACCACCAAGGGTGAGGACATTTTTGAAGCTGTATCCGCTGCGATCGATGACATGAAACTGCCCTTTGACAAGCTGTGTGGAATTACAACGGATGGGGCTCCAGCAATGACAGTCGAGCGGAATGGGATAGCTTCTATGGTGTTCAAAAGAGTTCACGACAGTGAAGGTGAGGCTGTTGAAATGCACTGTGTTATCCACCAAGAGGCACTCTGTGCCAAGGCAGTCCAGCTCGGTGATGCGATGAACGTTGTGGCGAAAACTATCAACCTAATTAGAGCACGGGCGCCCTATCACAGAGAATTCCAGGTTTTCCTATCTGAAGTTGATGCTGAATACGGAGATGTAATCTGCTGCTCAGATGTACGATGGCTTAGTTGCGGCTCTGTGCTGCGGCGGTTTTATTCCCTGAGATGTGAAACACACCTCTTTCTCGATTGATGTGACAGAAATCGACGAGAGTATGCAATTGGAGGTTAGTGAGATCCATTGCGACGATTCTCTGAAGAGTTTATATCAGCTTCTCCCCTTAACAGATTTCTATCGGAGTTTGGAAAAGGCCAGGTTTCCCCTGACGTGGAGCCACGCTGCAAGAATGATCAGTCTGTTTGGCTCAACATACGTATGCGAGCAGACATTTTCTCTGATGACTTTGAACAAAAGCCGACAGCCATCTATGCGACGTTCTTCGCATCTCAACAAGACTTGATCCTGACGTGCCAACTATTCCTCAATCCAAGGCGCAACATTGTTCCCATTGAGTTAACTGCCTCGTCCCTTTATTGATCTTTCTCCTCTTCTTATTTCGCGATGTTTTTTTTTTTACTTTTCTGTTCTTTATTGAAATTCAGAAGAAGGCGTTATAAACCGAAACATCAGTTTTCGAAATAAAATCTTTTTCTTGCTGCTCTACAATATCAATATATATTTTGTATTCGATCGAACTACGTAGGCGAATTAAAAAGCAGGGGACCATCAAGTTTTTAAAGAATTTAAATTAAATTTAAGATACAGACATGCTTACTGTAATATGTGAGCACATCAGTAAACTACTGCAATGATCTAAATTTTAGTTGAGGTTTTTTCACTTGGTGACCCACAAAATGATGTTCGAAATTTCCTTTTCTTATCCAAACTCGTTAGTATCCGGTCGACTGCCGTCTGTGTTTTCTTATTTTCATTCATGTATATTATTTACTTGTATTATACAAGATGCCCTGATATCTTACAAGCTCTAGCGATTTGATAAAGCAAAAAAAAAATTGCTATTTTTCTCTATTGGTGCCATTGTTAAGTGGAGGAAATATATAAAAACGGATTTGTTTGATCAATAGTTCCGATTAAAACGCACGCACACACACACCACACACACCACACACACACCACACACGCACACCACACACGCCACACAACACACACCACACACGCACCACACACGCACCACACACGCACACCACACGCACCACACACGCACACCACACACCAACCACACACACACCACAACGCCACACACACACACACACCCACACACACCACACGCCACACACCACACACCACACCCACGCACACACACACCACACACACCACACACGCACACCACACACACACCACACACACCACACACCACACACACCACACACGCACCCGCCACACACCACACCACAACACACCACACACGCACGCACGCACACATCACACATAACAACAACACAACACGATGCAACAGAACACAAGAGTTTGGACACTGATGCTTTATATTACGTATCAATGCAGTAAATAATAATGCTCTCAGTTCCTTCCTTAAGTATTTCTTTGAAACAACGTATATTTATTTAGATAATCTTTTACAGTCATGGCCAAAAGTTCAGCATCATATAAATGACAATAACAAAACCTATCTTCAAATCTATTCTCCTACAGCCTGTCACATCTCATCATTTATTCCCCCAATCAAGCACGTGGAAGAAAACCACAAAGCGGCTCGCACTTCGAAATTCTCCACGTGACGTCATTAGGCGAATGCTTAAAGTTTAATTATTAAGTTCTGACCGAATCATTACGTCTGATGAAAAACGTATCCTTTACGACAATCGCAAACGATTATCACAGTGGCTCGACAGACAACAAGCACCTGACCACATTCCAAAACCCAGCGCCTCCACCCAAAGAAGGTCATGGTCACTGTCTGTTGGACTGCAACTGGTGTCATCCACTATAACTTATTGGAACCTGGCGAAACCATCACAGCTGAAAGGTACTGTCGTGAATTATATGTGGTCCATCAAAAACTCTCTGAATGAGAGCCGGCATCAGTGAATCGAAGAGGCCCCCCAATCCTGCTCCATGACAATGCTCGTCCTCATGTTGCAAAAGTGACTCTTCAGAAACTGAACAGGTTGGGATACGAAGTTCTCCCTCACCCAGTCTATTCACCAGACCTTTCCCCAACAGACTACCACCATTCCAAACACCTCGACAGCTTCCTCTGTACGAAATCATCCTCCAACCAAGCAGCAACTGAAACTGCCTCCCAACAGTTTATCCACTCCGGAAAGCAGGATTTTTTCCAAAATGGTATAAATGCGCTTGTACCTCGTTGGCAGAAGGGTATCGATTGTAATGGAACTTACTTTGATTAATAAACTTCACGTTCAGCAGCGATAGGAAGTCTCGTTGTTGTGGTAAAATAACCGACAAAACCTTTAACAACCCAATATATTATATCAAAGCGAAATTAGACAATTCCAGGCTTACGAAAAACTTTGATCCACGGCCGTAAACGGGACTGGGGATCGAGCGCGTGAAACGGCTCTTGATCTGAGGCAAATGTAAAAGATAAATCAGGCGTGAATTGTTTAAAAGCTGCTTTGCAAACAGACTTTGTAACAAATTACAGATGTTTGTTAGCGAAGCCCATGATTATTTTACTTTGCGGGGGGGAAGACGTTTCACTCAGTAAGCGCAATAAATGGCGGTTTTGTTTTTTTGTACACAAATCCCTCGGCCGTCATTAGCTCGCCAACCCACGCGCGCTTCTGGTTTTTAAATACCTCGGGGACCGCCCCGATCCTTTGTCGCCCAGCGCCACGCCGCTGATCGCCGCCCCGTTTTTGACCCGCTCTCAGTCCTCTTATTCTAATTCTGAGAAATGCATTTCTGAACCAGCGAGGAGGAGGTCGGAAAACGACAAAGCGGCCCGATAAAAATGACGGGGGAGTCCGAAAGAACGAAGGAGAATGTCCTTATTGTTACGTTGGCTGATGACGAGTCCTCGTCGATTCCTTACTTTGTTGGATTCTACCGAAGTCGTCGCCCCCCCCCTTTCCGAGCGATTAGATCGAGCCGCTTCCTTTTGACAAAAGGTGCGCGGCTGCCGCCACCCACGACACAGCTGCGGCGAATCAGCGAAGAATTTTGTTTGCAGGAAAAATTCTCCAGGGCGGTTGAGCCGGAAAATAACCGAACTAAGCCCGGATGAAGGAGGAACGGGAATGATTTTGTGGATCCGCATCTGAATCGGAAGTGCTTCCAGAGTCTTCTTAAGCCTGGATCAAGAAAAGCGGATATGAGCAATATTGTCGGTGGACGGAATGCTGGCGTCGTGTCAGTCTCGCTCGATCTTACAAGACTCGACAGGCAGGGTCTGCGGGCGTCGACGGCCGCCGTTAAAGGACTGGCTTGGTCCTACAAACGGGGGTAACAAAATCTGCTCCCCCCCAGATCGTGCTTCTCGCGACCACTTCTGTTTTCAGTCTGAGGACAGACCATCTGCCGTCACTGGCAACGGAAGGAATGATGGGCGCCCGACGTAAAGGCGGTAAGCCGACGTCTGTCTTTCGGGGGACTTTGACGTGGTGCGCGCTGAGCTGACCGAGATTAAAGATGATGCACCCTTATCTACTGTCGGCCCCGCCTCCGACTTCACCACGCAAAGAAAAACGGGAAAGTAGTGGTCTGGAACCTGGGTTTTCTCTTTCTTTAGGATAAAACGATGAGTTCCGTGCGCAGTCAGCGTTAAGGTGATGGGGCGAGCCAGTGTGGGTGTGTGGAGGAGACGTGTTTAACATGAAGGGACTTGTAGAAAGCGCAGGATGAATAAGGGTTCCAGCCACCGAGCAGAGAGGATCGCGTTGTTCCTCCATCCTTTTGTAAAGTCGCACGTCGACGACTCCGTTAAAAGTTGTCTCTATCACCGAAACCCCGGTTTCGACTCGCAGTTGCCTTGACAACCACCACTTACTTTCAGTTTACAGTTCACACGCATCGGGGTTTTCCGGCAAGTTCGCAATTCATTTCAGGAGCGGAAGTTAAGCATTACTGGGGGGGGGGACAAAGAAAGCAGGGGCCTGCTAACGAAGCTTACGACGACGGATCGAGAGCCGACTTCCGCCTCGGTAGAGTTAATGACTTCTACGTCTGACCAGTAAACGCCGGTTCACGTCCGAGCCTTCGCACAGGTTCTTGATGTTCTGGTCTAGGTTAGTAAACGGAAGAGCAGTTTAGCCTGACGTCGGCGCCAGGGGCTCTGCGGCGTGGCGAGTGTAACAGCCACCTCTAGCGGAGGGGCAGGATGGAGTGGGCCAGAGTTGCGTCTCCTCCCAGACCAAGGTCTGGCCGGGCCGGTTGTTATCGCTGTCGTTGACGTAACGGCGAGGAAATGCGCTCAGTTTCCCGCTACAGTCGGCGAAAAACAGCATTACCCGGGAAACAGGCATTCGAAAGAGACGCCGGGAATGAAACGGTAAAGAGGCGGAATCGGGAGCAATCGCTATAAATATGGGATCTCAGTCTAATTAAAGTTGTTGAATTTTTCTGTCTTTTCTAGTTCTGCTTGAACCGGAAGGTTCAGCAATAACCGGTGAAGTCTGACACTTGCGCCATCTGGTGGGGGGTGTGTTCTTTTCTTTGGAGGGAAGTGTGTTTAAGATACTGTCGGGTAACAGATCTAAAACCGTCATCAGTCTACCGGGTATTTTGGGAAATTCTTCGGATAGTAGCATGGGCGCCGGGGGGAGAGAGTATCAGAGAGAAAGAGATGCTACTTACCCAGAAAAAGGGACGTGACATCGGAGATGGCCAGACTGAACAAGTAGTAGTTGGTGGCCGTGTGCATCGCTTTGTTCTTGGCGATGACGATGCAGGTGCAGACGTTCCCGACCATGCCAGTGATGAAGATGGTCAGGTAGAGCAGCGACAGGAGGACGGCGAATCCAAGCCCGTTGTTCTTTTCCCCCAAGCTTTCCGCGAGGTAGTCGTCCAGATTGAAGACGACGGCCGTGGAGTTGTCGTACGTGGAGTTGTCGGGGTCCCGAGTTGTCTGGCCCTCGGTCGCTTCTTCGGTATCTCGATAATCCATCGTCACCCCGGAGGAGAGAGAGGGGCGCGGTGTTGCTCGCTCAGTTAGACCGACCCTCCCACCCACGGAGGCGACCCGGCTTCTCCGGTCCGCGGCTCGCCGATCCACTCGTCGTCCGACCCGAATCCACCGGCTGCACCCTCTCTCTACCTGTTAATGTCCGTATCCCGTCCGATGGCACCAGATATCCCGCGATAGTGAACAGCCCCCTAGTAGCGTGAAGAAAGAATAAGTCAAAGAAAAACCAGAACTGCCGATTGAATATAAATCGTCCCCTTTTCCCCGAATAGTATCTGCCCGTGAAGGCTGACACACAGCACGGGGCTGTCTGCCCGAAACAACACATACAACTCTCATCTAAACAAATCAGCGCTCTTTAAATCACCTGTAGCATAAACTTGTTTCTTATATCTAGTGAATGAATTTGGCCTCTACTCACCTGTTTTATTTCAAAATATTATTTGGACAGGTGTTAAAGTATCAGCTTTGCCCGCCTTCGTATGATAAAGGACAAAACTTGTAATTTACCTGCCTGTCCGAGTCCGCCAAACGTCGTCTGGAAAGATCGATGCAACCGTCACACCGACCGACGGTGAGGCCGGGAACTCTTTCTTCGGATGTGAGGATCAATGCGCCGGCAGGATGGAGCGACAGATAAATAGTTCATTCCTCATCGATCGCTGCTTGTTTGACATCTGGCGATCGCAGGGAACTGACGCTGTTCTGCCCGATGCTGTCGCATCGACGATGAGGCAGGACACCAGCTGCTTTATACCGCTAGTGGACGAGGCCATTCTCCATCTCTCTCTCTCTCTCTCTCTACTCTCTCTCTCTCCGTCTCACATCTCTCTCTTCTCCCTCTCCAAATCCAATCGTCATCTCTCTCTCTCTTCTCTCTCGCTCTCTCTCTCTCTCTCTCATCTCTCTCTCTCTCTCCTCTCATCCTCGTCATCATCTCTCGCTCCTCCCTCTCCATCTCTCTCACAATCCCTCCCTCAATCATCAACTCTCGCCGAAAAGCTCGGCCATATCGCCCTCTCTCTCTCTCCTCTCCTCTCTCTCTCTCTCCTCGCTCTCTCTCTCTCTATCCGTCGTCAAGCTCTCTCTCTCTCCTCTTCTCCAACTCTCCTCTCTCTCTCCTCTCGCTCTCTCTCTCTCTATCCTCGTCATCTCTCTCTCCTCCCTCTCTCCATCTCTCTCTGCTCTCTCTCTCTCTCTCTCGTCGAGCTCTCTCTCTCTCTCTCTATCCGTCGTCATCTCTCTCTCTCTCCCTCCTACCATCTGCTGCTCTCTCTCTCTCGCTCTCATAGACTATAAACTAAACTCTCTCTCTCTATCCGTCGTCATCTCTCTCTCTCTCCCTCTCTCCATCTCTCTCTCTCTCTCTCTCTACTCTCTCTCTCTCTCTCTCTCCTCTCTCTCCTTCTCACTAATCCATCGTCATCTCTCTCTCTCTCCTCTCTCATCTCTCTCTCTCTCTCTCTCTCTCTCTCTCTCTCTGTATCTTCTCACTATCCATCGTCATCTCTCTCTCTCTCTCTCTAATCTCGTGTCCACCCACAGGCGGCTGCCGCCCTCCTTTTGGCGAGAGGACCGGGGTTGGGATCGGGCTCTGACACGAACGACCGCTGGAACAGTTTTGTGAACAGCCACTGGGGCCCGCCCGCCCTTGGGATAGCTGCCACCGTCGATCTTGATAAGAAGGCAACACCAGATTGACACTTTTTTGTTTTTTTTAGCTCGTCTACTTAATATTCCAACTTCGTTACAAGAAAGCGTCTTCTTTTAGGCTGAGAATAATAAGCCGGGTTTAGCATTTCTCATGTTTTTCTGGAATAAGGGGAATTTTAAAAAAAAAAGAAAAAAAGTACAAATACGAGCTTGTGCTGAGTTACACTTTGGAACCCTGCTATCTAGGGGGGGGGCACGAGGGCCCTTCACCTTTTAATTTTCTTCATATGGTACTTCCGGGTCTAGTACTGGACTGATACACGCACTGGAGGACGACCAGCCAGAGTAAATCGTTAAGGTCAAGAAACGGTAACGTTTCGATTACGAGCAACGGGTCATGAGTCGGGGTTTCCCCGCTTATGCCCCCCTGCTCTTCGGACAGGTGGCGGGGGCGTCGTCTCCCGCGACCACCATCCGTCCGTACGTCTCCTCCAGCTCCTCTAACTCCGTTCCTAAGCCATTACTCCTGTTTTTGGTTAATGTCGTTATTCCAAAACGTTATCGATTTTTCCCTGGTTTCTCAAACAAAAAACAAAAAACAAAAACAATCTTTTAGTATCAATAAATAAATAAATCATCGGAAAAGAACAGCAAAATTATAATTTACTAGAAATTTCGATAAAGGGGGGTCGATAACCGGGTGGCCGGAGATTAGCGGTAATCCACCTGCGCTGATTCTGTTAGAATAAGATTGTAACTGGTGATTTGTATCCTTAATCTTCTGCTTCTTTGCTTGGGATGTTGTTTTCATATTAATCAATTTGAAAATAAACTGCGATAAACTAATAATAATAATAATAATAATAATAATAATAATAATATAATATAAAAAACAATTTTGTGCGAGGCTCGATTGTCTACCTTTGTTCTCGGCCCGAGTCTGCTGCTACTTCTCTAATTAACTCTGCCGCGAGCGCCAGAAGGTTCCTCGTCGAGAAGCGGAAACTGGTAGAAAACAACAACAACAACAACAACGGAGAAACAAAGCTGTTCAAAAATTAATTATCGCTGCCATCGAGTTTATAACCTTAACCCTCTCCCGCCCCGGTAGTAATTCAGGGCGCACATCCGCGCGCGGCGGCCAGCGGCTGAAGCTATTCGCGGACTCGATATAGTCGTCCCTAACTCGCCCGGCTCTCGCAGTAATCGACAGCCAACGAGACACCGACCAGGACGGAAAAGACGACACTTCTGGTGCGCGGAGACTGGTGTCGTGTCCCCTACACTTAGAAAGAAACGGGGTGGTTGGGGGGTGAGGAGGCGGGAAGACAGCATAAACATATAGACCTTACCTGACAGAACAGCTGGGTTGTTTGCACCTTCTTGAACCTTCAACCTTCATTCTTAGCTAGCCAGCATCACCGTATATTTTTAAATTAAACATGGGTTTCCTTTCTCATATCGTCTTCTGATTTCTTTCTAACCGACGCCTTTTCGATCACCTGGGCTCCGTTCAGCTTCATTGCGCCTCAGCTACGCGTCTTCATCGAGCGGACCCGTCGGGCTGTTGCCGAGGGAGATACTAAAGCGAGGCTCCTCTCGGACACACGCTGTACCGATCAACAACGATCACGTGACCTTGGTAAGCGTTGACCTAAGAGAGATCGCGGCTAAGAGTAACCAAACTTAACAAACAGGCCATAACAAATGCACCACACCCCCCCCAAAAAAAGAGTAACCGAAGTGGGGCTGGGTACCAGATATTTCCGCGATGGAGGCCTTCAGTGAACCTCACCCCAGAGAATCCCGATCCGCTGTTGCTATACAACAAACAGAACGCAGGAACGTTTTGCATGAGACTATTGTACGACCATTTATAGTCGCCTTGGCCGTTGTAGAAGTCGGTTGTCGTTGATCTTCCAACTCTCTGTCGACGCTTACAGCGTGTCGAATGTTCGACCTCTGTGGGTGCTGAGGAGCCATTATGACGTCCATTGACGTGTCGATCAATGGCCGCGGTTAATTTCTAATTGTTTGTAGATGTTTGTCTCAACTAAATCTGTACAAATTTATTCTCT
>JACATO010000702.1:0-44870 GCA_018389105.1 Nautilus pompilius | reverse complement strand
TTTGTAGAATAACATTACTCTGCCTAACTCATTTTACAACTTGTTAACACAAAAAAGTCATTTTTCTCCACAATCAACTACAACACAGGTTGCATTAATGGCTTTTCACATTTACATATGTACTGTCTTCGCTACATCAGCCCCAATACAGATCCCGTTATGTTTAGTTCATATTAATTTACAAACAACATACAAACATCTAGAAAAAAAACAAACCCTACCAATTTTAAAATATTTTTCTGATTTCACTTCTGAAATTTGGATTTCCAATTCCTTTTGCAATTTCTCAGTTTCTTCCAGTTTTCTTGTCTGATTTTATTGGCAAGAAATGAGTAACTTTTCAAAGATACAGGTAATTATTAAACAGAAGTATTATTATTCCAAGCATGAAATTCAGCAGTACCATATAAGTGATCTGAAAATAGGGAAGTCTGCATCTAATAAACAGAACAAAAGTACTTAAGTTAAAGTAAAAGGACTGTTGTTTTTTCACCTTTATAATAATGTCAGCTCTGGAGGCAGTTTCTGGCCAGGAGATCTAGGAGTAAGCAGCAGCAGGTTGAATTCATCGTAGCCCTTCATTAGTTGCAGAATCTATTTGTAAAAAAAAGACAAAAAATGCACACACCTTAATCCTAGTATCAGCCTTACTATGGCACGAAGCTAAATACTATGACGATAACACAGTAATAACAGGAAGGGACAAATGCACTCTCTTGCATACTTCCTCTTTCACTGCCTTTATTAAACACTTCACTCATCAAAAGTAAAATTTTATACAGCCAAACTGTACAAAATAACACAGGTACTATCTTTTCACATTAAGAAAATTTTCTCTGATCTTACCAAATGTTATCACCACCAAAAACCTGTTGTGCCACTAATATATATTTAATTTATGATTTTTACAGAAGCTTCACATTTTTGTAGCTGTATTTTTCTACACTACATTAAGATGGTGCATAGAGGCATTACTGGGTAATTGCTTCAACATTGCATCTGGCTCTTCCTAGAAACAGTCCTTTCCAATAGACTGCTGAGACCTTACAACAATGTTGAGCAGGTTACCTGTTCTTCCTCTTGATATTCCATCTCACATCCCAGGTTTTACTTCTCAATGGGAAAAGACAATGGGTTTGTGACAATGATTTCTTGCTCTTTGCCTGCTTTGTGGGCCCACTGGTCCAAACTCCAGCTGTCACTCCAAACACTGATGGCGACAAACATAAAAAATCCACTGGGGGCACTGTGAGATCTTGGTCACAAGTCTCGCCTTGTATAATTCCAAAAAAATAGAAAAAGACCACTGAAGAAATTAAATAAAACAGATAAAATACTTTATCTGTTGGAGTATAATCCAGAACAACATCTGTCAAGAGTTAGAGGATCATTTAATAAATAGCTAATCTTAACTTGCCATTACTGTCTTTAAAAACTATTGGAAGAAAACATTAAGATTCACTTCAGAATCTGTCCCTTTTCTTACTAGTAAATCTGTTTTACCTTTTCATAAGCCATAAAAGCTTCCTACATATGTAAAATATCTAAAATCTACAGTACATTAGATTGCTAAATCTTCCTAAACTAAACAATGCTTACAGAAGATGAAAAGAGAACTCTTACCTGTGCAGTTGGCATAAATTTCACCTGTATGTTTAAGTGTTGATCAGGAATAAGGAGACCAGATGGAAGCAACACTTCAAAAGTCTTTGGTTTGGGATCCTGGTTTGGTTTGTGTCGCATGTACATGGGAAGGAATTTGTGAAAAGGCGAAGAAAAATGAACAAAATAATAACGATCTGCCTCAGCTGTACATAGTAACACCAATTTTTCATCATCAAACTGTTTTTAAATAAGTAGCTTCTAAGACAGACACGACTATGAGAAAGAAAACAACTGATTGAGCACACAAAACTTGAAAAACAAGATGAAAACAACCTCACCAACTTCCCCTCTTTTTTCTTTCTCTGCTGAATAGTTCCCCTCAGAGCACACCTGCTTCTGATTGTGTAGTTAGACAGTGATCACTTTACAACTGCCACATTTGACCTCCCTGAAGCCCAGCTGTCATCAGAGATCTCCAAGTATGGCAGGGTAACAATGGCTTGCAAGCAAATGTTAACCAGAAGTAAATTTACAGTCTGAAACCCCAATAACAACGAGATACAGCATGCACTAAATACATTTCAGAGGTTGTAATTGTTGTTAAAGATCAATATGAAACAGTGGCCGGAAAACAAAATTGTTTTTCAGTTATAATAGGATATTCCAAATATTATGAAAATATAGTGAGAATTAATGATGCATTATTACTTTTTCTTTTAAGTTGCAAAGTATTCCAGTAGTAAAAGAGAGAATTTAGCCCCCATGTTGCCAATATTTGTTACAAGAGGAGCCTGAGAGCTTGGAAAGTTGACTGGACTGAGAGAGAGAAAAAATTTCATCAGGAAAATCAAGATTGGGTTGATCACCAGCTGCTGTAACTGTCACAATGTACTTCTCTAGCTCAGTAATACGGGCAATTTCATGGTTGCAGTCCTGGAAAGATCTACCAGTGTAGCAAAGGTACTGGATTAATGGATAGAGAATGTTAGTTACCAAAATCCAAAGGGAGTTGTGTTAGAAAAGTCTGTTATAAAATAATGGGATTAATGATAATGCATTTCTGAAGGTACAGATAAGTACAAAAGGTAAATAATTAAGTGTGCACAGGAACTTGTCCAAAGGTGTTAGTAAACAAGGAGTGGGAAAAAATAGTTTACTATCTGGTATAAGAAGTTAAATAGGCTTCAGAAAGTATGCAACAAATGTTAAGAAAATTTTGTATACAGATTTTTACTGCTTTCCATTACAAGCAGGGATCCAATAAATTCTTTGTGGCTGAATAAATGTGCTACAAGAAAAAAAAGATAATATTTTTAATGGAAATCTTACTGCCATGGTCTGGAAATTGTAGTTTCCTTAAATTGTGTGCTATGTTAAAGACAGAGGACGACCTTGTTTCAGGAGAGCGAGCTGCTGTTTCTGCTGTGATGGTGGAGCTACTATGACTGTGCTGAACAATACTCTATCGTGTGTGTGTGCAGTAATGGTGGAAGGGTGTCCAGGGTGTTTGTATGCAACGGTTACATCTTCCTCCCTTCAATGCAAACCACCAACAGACATCAGGAAATTGGAAGCAATCAGCATACAGAGTTACTGTCCTTCAGCAGCTTCACATCTGCCAGTTAGAAACCCTCATGGGTAAGTAAATACCTTGGCTGCCAGGTGCTCTCTTGGATTCAGAGTTGCTAGAAAACTAGTCTGCCCACCTCAGTGGCTCATTTTATAGCGGCAAAATTGGCTGAAACATCAGTATGGACAAACTCCCTCTTCAGTGAAGCTCACATTACTATCAGAGGGATCTGTATGTACATTCACTTTCTCAAATCTGTATCGCAATCTTCTTGCTACATTTTACTATTTTTCCTCTCATCGTAAAGATGTCTGAAGCTGCTCCATCTAACAGTAAAATGGATCGTCATGGATTATTTGACTTCTCCAGAATCAAAATCCTGCCTGTTAAGATATCGGTTTTAGTTTTCTGTTGTATGGCTGTTTTAAGAAATCTGATTATCTGGTTGATTGATTCTCTTACTCTCCCACTTAACTTCTCGTGGATGCAGATAGATTAGAAATATGATCAATGACATAAACCTACAAAGTGATGACATAGGATGACAGCCAGTTCTCTCTCTTGCCCCCTAAAGTCCCTAATTTCCCCCTATGTAATAAAGACCCTGTTTCTCATAAAAGATAGATGTGTGTGCATTAACCAATAAAAATGCAGCAGATTAACTCAAAGCCACACAAATGTTGTATTAAATACTCAGTCACACGATATAAATATCCTCCTCCAAGCTAAGATTATGGAGAATTCTGATATATTCCTGACTGCTACAGAAAACACCGAGAGATGAGGCTCAGGCTTAAAATAAATGATACCATCTAGAATTTGGTGTCTGTTACTCACGATAATTTCAAAACAAACCGGAATACGCACCAAATCAACTGCTTTAATAATAATAATAATAATAATAATAATAATAATAATAATAATAATACTGCATCACTTCTTGCTGGCCGCCAGCAGTAAAGGTCCCTTCACTTTCTTTCCTTATTTATGGGCCCACATTCAAGCCACGGGCTGGAGCCGGATCCGCCCCCTGCAGGTTGTCGGTATTTCAGACAACTGTTTTACCGGCTTCAGCAGATTTAACAGATGGAGGAGGAGATAAACGGATTAGCAGCCAACAACAGAGCCCCGAGATCGGCTGATGCTCTAATGGGCCAACGCTGGCAGCTGAGCCCCGAGAAGGGTCCTCCCCTCCCCCCCTCGATGGCTGCTGGGGGGAGATGGGGTCCAGGTTAATCAGCCGATTAGGGGGATACACGACCTTCCGACCATCTTGTTATTTCTACAATAAACACAGCGGCACAGACCGTTTCCCTGTCCAGCCGAAGTGAACTCCCACAACAGAGGCTCCGATAACCAGAGCGGGATGGAGCAGCAGCAGCAGCGTCCGTAGTCCGCCATTCTCCCCGATGGCCGCCGTCGCACGGACCAACAAACAGCACCTATCTTCTTCTTCTCTACAGAGGAATAACTTTAACATCTAAAAGTCAGATTCCCACCTCGAACAATTTATCCAAATTACAACTTGAAAATGCGACTGATTTACGGTTTTCGGATTTCGCTGTCGATCCCGGCTACAGAGAGAGAGAGACCGCAGTAACCGCCGCCATCTTGGTCCCGTTGTCATGGTACCACAAATGGTGAGAGGAAAATAAAAACACATTAAAAAATCGGCTGATCATCGATTATCGATAATAAATAAAGATTTAAACTGGAATTTGGTTATGGATCATTTTTGGGAATCATGAAAAAAGAGACCAGGATAGATTACTTCCCTTGATTGAATAACAACAACAACAACAACAATAACAATAACAATAATAATAATAAACCTTTTTGTTTAAATTTCCAATAAACTGAGAAGATGCTGAAGTAACTACTCTGTTGATATCGATGACAGCTGTATAATGAGATGGAAACGTTGAATATTTTGAAATTTCGGATATTTATACAGTTCATATGCAATAACAATTTTCAGTGCCGGGGGAATTGACAGTATTTCGGTCACCGACTGCCAGGCGGTTGTCTCCCTTGTGAAGATCGTAATTCTGTCTCTCTTCTATTTAACGAATAAATTTACCTACACAAAAACACCTGTTATCGTGCGACTGCTAATTCTAAAACGATAAATGTGGTAAATTTAGGAAACAATGAAATACATTTCTAAAAGAATCACATTTATTAAACGGTACTGGCTCCATCTGAATATTTATCAGATCCACGGATCAAAAATTGGAATATACAAATGAACAGCAAAATAATAGGTGATGCGAGACATTACATTTTACACAGTTTTTAAATAACGAATCCATTAAAAACATGTTATTATAAAAGTTAAAATTAGTTAAATTAACAGTTAAGTAATTAGGCGTTTATTCCGAAAGTATTTGTTTGCAATTCCAGAGAATGTATTTACATTCAAAGACATCATTTGTCAGAAGCCACAGACCACAGAAAGTCTAAAATGATGAATACTTCATCTTCCTTCCCTAATAACCGAGTTATTATTCCCTCATTTATCGAATATTTCCAACCTTTCTGAAGGACAATAAAAAAGCTCTCATTATTTCCATATTGAGATGACTGGGAATTTAGTTTGTGAGTAACTGCTTTCCCGTTATTTTATTTTCAAACTTAATAGTCATGGATCCACCAGCCGGCAGATCCCGCTGCTGGCCCGACTCCTCCATCAGTGTTTTCTCTGTTGGTCGAGCGATTGATGACATCTAGAAAAAATCCCTATGGCAGAGATAAGTTGACTCTGCGATCCTTCAGGGGGAAGTCCCTTGTCCCGGACCACAGCTGGGCGATCATCTTCGTTTATTTAATAATAATAATAATAATACTAGTAACAGGAGCATCACCATCCAGAATTCCTTTAGTTATACTATCCTGTAACAAAATTTGCATAATGTTTTACAATTTAAGATTGAAAAGTTATTGAACATCACGAAATATTTCTGTGGACCTAAATATGGAGAAACGGCGCAGTTGGGAAATTACTCGACAAAATGGTGAGAAATGTACCAGATATACAGGGTTATTCAAAAAGAATGAACCGATTTCATTACGCAATATTTTAGTAAGGGAAAGCAGTAGAAAACTCCAGGTGAGTCACAGGTGATCTACACACAATCGAGTTTTATTGTTTCCTGTCTCACAGGTGTTCAATGCGGCCACCGCCTGCAGCTCGGCCAACATCGGTGCGATAAGAGAATTCCTCCTCCCAGACCCGTGTCCGCATATCACGATCCACTGGCTTGGTCGCTGTTGTTATTCGAGGTCGTCGAGAGGTTAGTGGGTAGCGGTGGATCGTAAACGCCATCTTTTACAAATCCCCACAAGGAAAAACCACGGACCGATTTTGTTTTCGCAAACTAAACTCGAGACCGCAGAACGCCTTTGGCTGAGGACTCGCCATTCTGAGGGTAGACAAACAACTGAACCTTGCCGGCAGCGCCCCCCTGTGGCAGCCAATCAAAACTTAGAAAACTCCTCTTTCAAATGGTCACCGACTCATTCCATGACGATGCTTGAGAACTGAAGTAATGCGTCATGAAATCGGTTCATTCCTTTTGAATAACCCTGTAGATTCATATCGGAATGTATGACATCATAACCAATGTTTTACGTTCCTGATATCTTATTTCCTTTTTAATATGATATACTTAAGTATTGATTTGTAAAACAGTTTCTTTTCCTTAAAAACCTGATATTTATATAAAAAACTATTAATCATTTATCAAGTATTTCTCAATATGTTTATAATTAAAGAGGTAATTTATTCATATTGTAGAAATTCCAACCTGATTCACGATAGATTGCAATTCCCCATATCTACTGGATTATCTACAAATGAACTTGTTCAAGTCAGGTGTAGAGCTACAGGGATCATCCATCACATCAGGTGGTCAACCTGGTTACATCGTATCTCAGATCAGGCATGAGACTGAAATGGTACATAGGTCATAATGAAGTGGATAGCTAATGTGAGTGAGTGTGCGTGTGCGCGTGTGTGCATTTGTTGTCGAATGAAATAGTTCCAAAACAGTTACTTTGTTTTAACTTGGTTTGAAAAGTCAAACATGAAATATAAATAAAGAAAAACAAAATTGAAACTGAAAACAAAACCATGAGTAAAGACATCATCATCATCATCAGGAATATACACATATTTGAATTGTACACACTCCAGCAAACAAATGTTAAGTGCTTTCTATTTATATGAATAGAATTCATTGTATCAGCCACATAATTATTTCAATAACAAATGGAATGTGGCTAGAATATTGTTCAAATTTAGAAAACAGTTGACCTTATTACTCTATCGTTGTGTAATTCAGGTGATGCCAGCATCAGTTAATTCATCTCCTTTTACTGATGACGAGGTCGAGCAGCTTTCACATGAGAGCAGAGTTGGTCGATCACCAGTCTTATCCAACTAGTAATTATCACCCCCTTTAATTAAATTTTAAATAACTAAAACTAATAAAATAGTTTGGTTGATTTATAAAATATAAGTAAGTAGAAGACAAATGAAATATTCATCATAATTTAATTTAAAGTAAGCAAATTTTGCATGTAACTGTATAATGAACCCTGTTACACCCATAAACTAATAGGTCATATTTATCCTTACAGTTATTTTCTTACAACAAATACAATGAGAAGTTTAGACATTTCAGAATAAAGTTGGGATACTTGTTGTAAATAATTGCACATATCGGTTTATCCTTTTTGTAAAATGTGAGGAATAAAAGAAGGCAATATTTATAATAAACATTATTAATTTTAATCTATAAGCTGTAATCTTATTAATATTTTAAAAGTAAAAAATATAAAAACACCTGATAAGATACTTTAATTTCAGAACGATATAATAGCATTTTTTTAATAGACATGCCTCGTGTGCAGACCTCGTTATTTGGGATCAATTTTATGATAAAAGGAACTTATTATAAAGCAATAAAAGCATAATATGTGACATTTTTACCTTCTAAAAACTACATCAATTTCCACCTCTGTGATGATATTGGTTTAAATGTCATAGAGAAGTTAATCAAACCAGGATCTTGAGAGAGTTCATTATGCAGTAGTATTTTGCTATTTTGGTACCATCCCATATTATGGCATTTTGTTTATTTTATTAGGTGATTTTAATTTTAATAGATAAAGATATTTATTTTCTACAAATGAAATGCAATTTTAAGTTGCAGTTACATAATATATTGTTATATTCAAAATACAACAAAGAAATAATTTAAACTGAAATATAACTTTGAAAAACAAACAAAAAAACTACTAGACAACAACAGAGGGAGAAAACATTTGGGAAAGTTTCGAAATTTGATCGTATGTTTTAGTTGTCAAATGTTATTTACAGTGATAATTTATGTATGCATTTACTATCTTTGATGAAAATGTGTGTGCAACAAGGGAGGTAAGCAGAAGGTAAAATTATTCCCCTTGTGTTAAAATGTAGTTTGTCATAAAGTGTGACTTTCACTCCAGAGCTTTAAACGACCAGTTATTACAGGTCAGAGGTCATCGATCTCGCCACCTCACTACACTGTAACGTTAGCCTGTGAAAGTCGAGTGAGTAAATTTAATTCAATGTTTTGACTACAACTGAGAGAAAAACAAACTATAGCGAGTGAAAGTCAATCTGTTTTAAACAGCTGCATTAAATATTTTTCTAGATTCTCCAGCATGAAAACCAGAGAAATCCCTGGTAATCTAAATTATATATTTACATGTTTTTGCTAGATCCAAATGCACATTTTCCTTATACATACTATATGCAGATTTAATTATTTGTATATATAATGATTATGAATCCTTATGAATTCATGCTGTGTGAAAATGATAAAATGGAGGAGAGGAGAGAGCAGTAAGAATCAATATCTATCACATGTATGTCAGCACACATCACTTGTCACCATCTCCACCCAGTGCCAGCCATTTTGTTTCACATGACTAATGAACGCACTCAGAACAATTACCTTTGCACACACAAATCACTGGATGTGTAAATCACTCTGATAAATAGCATGATATCTTCAACGGTTGATCTGTTGAGCCCAGATCCTTGATAAAAAAATGCTACTATATAATCACAAGGTGGACATTTCTTAGAACAGCCCAATCTCAGGATTTATTCTTAATTTAGTTCTACTCTTTGGGTTAATGCTGCCATGCAAACAAAGGCAATCATACAATAAGAAGCTGGCATCAAACTTGACACTTGAGGTGAAATCGGTGCTGGGGGATGATGATGCGACTGTGACTTACATCACTGAACTGTGGGTACTTCTCTCCCTCTGCTGATGGCGGTAAATCTTTGTGGTTGCCAGGCTGCGGGGCTAAGTACCGTTTACTCGCGTCTTATAAAATCGTACTGGTTTATCTATGTTCTGCGCTAACGGTTATCGCCCTTGGAAATCTCCTGTAAACATCTCAACAGTAATAAAAACAGACCAGGTCCCTATTTTTCAGAGGTCCCTATTCCGCTGTCACGAAGGCTGTCGTCATTTGCCGGGGTCGAGATTTGTCTACTGTTAATAACGTTTTTATTTTTTGTTTGTTTGCTTTTAACAGATCGTGGTCTTTAGGCGACAGGCGGCAGGCCGGCATCTTGGCCCCAGCCACTCCGCCATCGAGCGCGCGCCGCTTGTGACGTTCGATCCCACGTGAGGAGCTCGTGACGTCACTACCGCCGGTGTTGGAAATAGGGGTGGGAAAAGAAAATTGACGTCTCTGGTTCGTTTTGTTCCCGTGGGTTTGTTATTGTTCCCGTTATCTTCTTGGTCTGGAAACAGAGGGAAGGGAACAGGAAGTTTGGAGACAACAGAATAGATCCCAAATACTTGACTCTACTCAGCCCCTGGGATTTTCACTGCGCATGCTCGGGAGTTTCATTTACCCATAATCCTCCAAAATGGTGAGATAAACCGTCAGAGGGCAGAAGAGTTTGTTTATCTTGGAACTGAAAAATCTCTTGAACAAAACAATCGCAGACACGTATACGTCTCAAAGGGAAGAATTATTAACTAAAGAGCTTAAGACTGTTTCCAGCACCAGAGGGCGCTCTTTATTGGCTGATTGGCAACGTGACGTCACGTGTTTGTTTACATGTTTCTAAAACAATATTCACTTCTTAGCGACATTTCAGGCTCAAGGTTCGTGTCAGATATTTCTCCGAATGGGATTCTGAGCAAACTTTGTGGCGATTGGTTTTAGAGCGGAATATTTAATCTAATTTAATTTAATTTGGTTTCGCGTTAATTAAGTTAAATTAATTTTTTGTGTTTTGTAGACAAATTTTCTTCTTTTCCTTAGAATCGACAGTAAAATGGGGAATAGTCATCCGACCGTAATTAAGGTAAAGCGTCTGTACACCGTAAGTACCTTTTACTTTTACTTTCATTTTAGGTGAAGTTTCACTTTAGCTTTTCATCTTATTTAACTTTCGCATTTTCTGCCTCCTGTAAATAATCGTGACGTAAGCAGTGTAACTATGGGAAACCAATCAGATTAGTATTCCTTGATTTCTACAATCAGGACCGTTTTCTTTCGTTTAGTCGAACAGCAGGGATCGGCTGATGCTGCTTAATCCGCCGTTTTTCTATGTTATTTTCGTTCTTCTCGCCCTCACCGGTAACCGGCCGTCGTTTTAAATGACGGGCGCTGACTCCCGCTTCCTCTTCTGTGACGTCACCCTGACGTTGGTGATTTCCCGTTAATGGGAAAGTCCGACGTCAGCGAAAACTGAACATTTACCAGGATTCGTTAGCATCTGAACGAATCATATTCTGCGACTGAACGAATTCGCTTAAATGTTAGTATTTTAGAAATAGTTTCGAAAATCAGGTCGTCATGAATCAATGAGCTGTGATAATGCCAGGCTGCGGGTACTATACCCTTAGATTGTACCAGAGAATAAGGAGACAGAGCTCGATCAGCCACCGGGGATCAGGTCACCGTCCAGTTACTCCCCCGACACCGGTCAGAATACACAGAGGAAGCGAAGTCCCTGTTGTTTCTTTTATTTATTCATAAATCATTTTCAGGTTTTCCTAAACAAACTGGCCAGACTATCGTCGTAGGATGTCCATCACAGCGGTATTCGGTCACCTGCTGCAAGCCAGATAACAGCATTCGCACTTTGGTGTTTGGAGTCAATGGCGTTAACTCTTGCTCGTCTGATTTAAGCAACACCTGAACATGACGTCACTGTTGCAACTATCTTGTGTTTATTATGTTTTGAAATGCATTTATTACGTAAAGGTTTGTTTATTATTACATTTATATGTGTATATTGAAAACTTCACTTTTCCTGTAACTCAGAGGTCTCTGGAGGACCTCGAGAGGTGGGTCTAGGGCATTTTACACCCAGGCGGAACCCAGTTGAGAACTAATAATAATTAAATACCTTGTTTTTTTCCTTCTTTTCCTTTTCTGTCGCCCTACCTCCCGATTTATTCCGTTATTTATACGTTCAGAATTGTAATTGTTTGTTTGAGAAATTCATTCATAAGGTCATTTGGCCAGACGGGCAAACGGACGCGCACCTGTTCTATCAGTGCTCGGGATATTTAGAAATAAATGGACTGTGGGGAAATTGGTCAGTTGTTGGTGATTCCACTAAATCTCAGCACTTGTGTGTTTTCAGTGGGAGGAAATCCAGCGGATGTGAGATTTCGTTGATGGAATAGATACCATATTTCTCTTAAGTAAGAGAAGAAATCGTCGCAAGACATCCAGGCCAGTAAGGGAGGCGTGGCCGGAAATACAGACAAGAGAAAGATGGTGGGAGAGGTTCACTTCCGGTAGGAGTAACGCGACTATGGTGAGGCCATTGGCCATTACTCCAGACAGAGAAATGGTGGCACAAATTCTGTTGCGGTAGAAGAAACGCAGCCATGTGATGTATGTAAAAAGTCGTGTTTTCCTTTCTCTTCTTTTATATCCGCTGGTTCTTCGATAGAAACATTCAAAATGGTGTAAAACAGCTTTGTTATTTACTTTACTGCTGTTCATTTCTGTAAATTGTAAAACACAGGGTAAAACAGGGGAGACAATTTCAGTATTTACTTTCTTAATGAGATATTGATCTTCAAAATGTTGTCAATTAAAGTAACAAAAGCCAGCTTGTAGTTCAGAAATCTCTAGAAAATAGTAAACTTTTCAATCCTCTCCCTTTAAACTTTCGTTTTACTTTGCACTTTTTGAAAACGGTAGACCTTTTCCTAGATTTATTTTAAAAATAGTAAAACAAAAAACTTCTTTACAAAAAGCAGGATTTTCTTTACTCTTGCGATCGGATTCCTATGATTGGTGCTGGTGTTTGCTTGTATTTCTTCCTTCATGTAGCAGCTTGAAACGTATTTGTGGAATAATTTTGTTACTGACATCTTTATTTTTGCTTTTTTCAGGAACTTGTGTTCTCCTTTATATACTTTACTAACCCTACTAATTTTGTTCTCGTTTGTTACATTTGAGCCACACAAATACAGAATTCAAGTTTATTTATTTAGGACAAAGGAGTTTGGATAGTTTTAATTATGAGATAGGAATTTATACTTTCATCAATAATCGCACCTTGAATTCTGTATTTTGTCAACTTGTCTACCATCGTAACAAATTTTCTTTCAATATGACCATTGTACAATATTATGGAATTATACTCGATGCCGATGAGAGTTCATCTATCAAAGGAAACTGGGCGTTGATACCTGTCACAGGTGTGGTGGCTACAGTTGGTTAAGATGCGGATTGCATTAAAATTAATAAGTAAATTGTACCAGCTAGTAGTAAAGCCTCTGCGTCTGATTCTGCGTCCGCATCCGTTTCCAATTGTGCGTCTGATTTTGCCTCCATCTTCGCGTGCGTCTTCATGTTCGTTAAAATTATGGGAATTATCATCCGTGATGCCAGCCGGTAATAATTCCGAATACTACCTGCTGCCTATAAGTTGGTTGCTATAGATAACCGATTTTAGCCATTTATTACAGCAGCAGCAGTCGACTTTCGTCGATGTAGCTGTTTCTGTGATCCACGTCTGTGACGCAGCCATTTGAGCCGTGCAACGCAAATCGAGTCTGACTCCATCTTTTACTACCGACGTTTTTCTCTCTAAAAAAACCGGATGGAAATTAAAGTTTCCATAAATTTAAATTAATGTAAATGTCATGGATACAAGAAAACATTAGTTTCCCTCCGGTTTTTTCCCCTGCTGATGTCGGAAATGCTGGGCCTCAAAGAAGACCCAAGGGTAGGGCGCAGGGGTGTAACAACATTGGTGGCTCCATCTGTTGGCTATGATTGTTTTGTGAAAGAGATTCACAATAAAAATCTTTGTATGCCGTCTTTATTGCGTAAAAAGTGAAAGTAGACGTATGAGACAATAGATGGACTCTATTGTAAACACCTTTCTACCTTCCATGAGTTATCTTCCTTTACCGCTCACCTCTCACCCCAGCACAGAATCGCTGGTTAGTATTTGTGTTGCGCTGGCTGTACATTCAGTCAACAGACGAGGGGTCAGAGAGTTGTATGGAATTGTTGTAACAAAGGATTCTCGATCAGACTGTATGGATCTACCTGCGCCGAGTAATACAGATTTGATGGGTAGCGGGGTCCAGGGGCATCCAAAATTGTATACAAAGGCGATCATCTAGATGTGTTTACTCTTTTTTCTTTACTTAGTCGACTAAGATTCCGTCTCTCGCTGTTCCGGTTATAATTGCGTTCTCACCGTCGAGTTAAAGTTTATCGTCATGAGATCTACTCCGTCACCACTGGTATGGCGGGGTATGGATGTTAGGGACACGACGCTGTCTTTGTAATCACAAGGGAAGCTGCAGGGATCACGATCTCGTTAAACCCCTTTTCTTTCCAGTTTTGACTGTGCAAGCGAACCATACGACCGGTAACCGTTCAGGATCTCGCCGTTCGGCGCCGTGGTTACGGTCGGGTAGACTGGTTATCGATACGTTTGACATCACTGCCACTATACACTGACTACCCAGCCTCAACGATTGGTTCCGGAGTAAATCAACAGCTTCTTGTAGATTTCGTAACCGCAAAAATCTCAGTATAACTTGATGCATCTACTTCCCTCATCCCCAGAGCTGACGTCTCGCCTGACTCCCATTAAATAACCTAGAACCGTGACTCAGATAATCGGGACCTGGGACCCTGCAAGGGCTCGAATAGGGGCCCTGGATCAGTGGAAACAAAGTGACGCATGGTGATTTTTTGATCCTAACTAAATTTGTTAATAAATTTTTTTAAAATTAAAAATGAAAGAAACTGAAGGAGCTGAGTAAAGAAGAGCAGAAATGTCGGTCACGTGACTTGCTGACGAAGGTCCTGTGATAAAGCAGTTAGGTATAAGTGGACTAATGGCACGTGATCAAATATGTTAGTAATACACTCACAAAGGCGGAGTCGGCCGTGGCCTACCAACAAACGGGTTATTAACTGGATATTTATATATTTCAGCTCTGACCGGACGTCTCGGTGGGCGGTAACTCGTGTTGACGACCACCCCGCCATAAACAGGCGGAGGCCAGAATCGACGACACAGGACCAAACGTCCTCTCTAATTCTTTAAGAGAAGAGCGGTACACGGGGCACCTGCTGTACGTCGTCATTCTGTAAGAGGAGACAAGATATCAAACTACACACACACACACACACACACTCACACTCTCACACACTCTCTCTCTCTCTCTAAGATTAAACTAAATCAATCAATGGACATGATAATCAAAAGCCGTCCGCTATAAGACAAGGTGCAGATCTAAGTCAGCCTCAGTTTGCAGGCTGTGACGCAGCCCCCATTTGGGGCACCAGACGAGTGCCACGCCCTTTTTGGGCCTGGTCACTTTAGTTTCTGGCCCTGGAGGGCGGAGTCTAGTAGTCTCTTGTTGGAAAGACCTCCGCTCGAAAGAGTGCGGGCGAGGGAAGGTTAGACGTTTGTTCAAGACCTATCGCGGACAGAACTCGCCGAGGCTTCCTCCCTGAGGGTTTTGGCTGGGGAAGCGGTCACTCGGCGGAAGGTGTCTGCCTGGGGTGTTGCCCCACCCTCACGAAAGTCAGGGCTTTCGGTCCGACCTCTGACCCACAGAGGAGTTTTCGGCCGTCTACCAGGAACTTTCGTTCCGCTGAGGTTTCGTCCTCAATACCCACTCCCTTCCCTACGGAGATGAACACGCACACAAACGTTCACACCACGCACCACACAATTGCCCTCACCCCCCCCCCAAAAGAGGAGGAAATTCACGGAGATCGATGAACCTGAAGCGAGAAGTATCAGGTGTCATCACCTCTACACGGAGTACAGCAGAAGAGTAATCAGACTCGAGCCACTCAGCTCCCAACACAACGTCAGTCGCTGACTGCAACAGGTAACGCAAATGCTACCACGAATTCCTGTTTCTGAAACACTGGCATCTTTCTTATTTTTCCGATGAGGCAAGTCTTCACAGTTCTCAGAATCCTGTATAGCTTTTCGGCCGTGCGTCATAGGAGTTATCAGTTAACCCTCTTCAGTCTACTATAAAATATGTCGACCTGTTTGTCATGCGATTTCAACAACTGGACATTCACAGAAGGTGGACTCTGACAGGGACTCCTTTCCGCTTGTCTTTTCTAATGCCCATCGGTATAAAGGGCCCAGTATTTTTATAGAAGATGGTGCCCCAGCCTCTGCTGCCCGTGCATCGCGAAGACCGAATGAATGCCAGGGGCATCGCCATTCAGACCTCCCTCAAGCGATCCCTACAAATGCGTTCCCCTTAAAGTAAACCGACTTCTGAGACTTCCTAATACAGTCTTTATGCCATAAAAGGCTGCAGACACGCAGGCCATGGATGCTTATTTCATCCAAAAATAGTTGAAACGCGTCTTAAGTCTTAAACTCTGCTCATATCTGCAAGTGCTGTTTATAGTTCCAGGACAAATGGATGCTCTTTAAGCCCATATGAAGTCTCTGAATCGCGCAGCGCGTATTTTTTATCCATTATTTAAATTACGGTATAATGGTGTATAGTCCACCCCGAGTATAAGCCTACACCTAATTTCCACAGTAAAATATGCTGTTTTGGTATATTACCGGTGTATAAATCGACCGCCTTCTTGAAGAGTAAAATCAACGATCTATTTTCCTCTTATATTAAACATAACGGTGGTTATTTATTTCTAGGAAACACTCAGATGATAGCCGCCATCGTCAAGAAGTGAAAAACCCACTGGAGTGAATGCTGGTATTTACTCCGGAATTATGTCTATTCGTGTTCTCACAGCTCTAGAGAGCTCTGTCCTGCTAACGTCGTGTCTCTCCATACGTCCTATTTGAGGAATTTCCTTGAAACAAAGCCTTATCATATCGTGAAGGATTTTATGTCGGCTGCCATATGCATGGTTTGACCAAAATCTGATCGAATTTTACCGGATTCAGATACAAATTTCTAACATCACAAACCAGAACTTTGTCTACACCGACTCCAAACACTAAGTCTAAAATTCCGGCGAAATTCTCGGCTTATACACGGAGATCTACTGTAGTTTAAACTCAGTAGATTCTCTCGAGCCATTCCGTGTTTTAAATTAGGTTCTCGCAGATATGATTCTTGATGCTGGGATCTCAGATGATTTGTTTACTTGAGAAAATATTCTGTGTATCAAAAATGTCTATCTATCATTCACGAGCGTCCGGGGTATTTTTGGGAGGATTACAAAAGATGTCTGCAGAGATAAGTTGTGGGGGGGGGAACTGAACAGAATACGACCAATTTCTTTTATTCATTAAAATACTGTATATTTTGACCCTTTGACTCCCTTGAAATGTCCAGGCAAAAATGTGTGTTTTATTTTTAATTCAAAAATTTATTAACAAATAAAAAAAAGTTGAGCAGATAAATTTTTAGGGAATGAATCTGATAAATGTGGAACTTGTCCCTTTGAATGCCAGAAGTGACCTCAGTGACAGCAACAGGACAGGAAACTAAAATCCATCATAACAACAAAATGGATCATTGGATCTTTACAAATTGTTCCTTGGAGTGCAGAAACTCTGAACAGGCTGTACCATTGGTGGTTAGCTAACCTGGCACCATACCATTGAAACATTAAACATATTAAATAGTCTGGTTATTACTTATTTCATGCTAAAAACTTCCTGTTTCTCTGTAATGTTGAAAAAAATGAAAGTATTTTTTAAAAGTCTGATCACCAAAGATCCGTACATACTACAGAAATAAGTTTAACATCAGCGTGTAAAATACAAGTATAGGGTAGGCATTGATCAGCATCAATCAGTAGAATAGATGTTGATGAGGATGTGTTATCAATAGGAGACACTGTTGATGTCAAAAAACAACTACATGTGCACCCCAGGTAAAAAGACTTTATATAGATTTTTAAAAAGCTTCCTGCCCTTTCACTTTCTATATCATTAGTTAGTAGTCATCAAATCTGTCTGACCATAACAATTTGGCTCTAATCTATCACACTAATTTCAAACTGAAAGTTACATAATTCCTCATAAAAACTCAAACCTGATCTAAATATTCAGGATTCATTTATAGTGAATCAGTTTTCATTCCCCTCTGTGGCCGGACCACTGCTGTGCTCCAGGCAGCTCTCATTCTTTTCAGTCAATAATTTATTGATAGTTTATAATGGAGTCTCTATATTTTGTTTTTGTTTACTGAATCTTTGTTGTTTTATTTCTCACTAAACGTCCATCGGGTTCTCTCGTGTTTTGGAAAGGAAAGAAAAATATTAGCCTTTGGCTGATTCAGTTTTTCAAATAAGAAAATCACTGGCAACGAAAGTGAGAATCGTCTGCCTGAGGATCACTTCCCAGTTTACAGGTGGAGTTGATTGATTGATTGATTGATGTTTGACTGGGTTACAGAGCTACAGGAGACGTGCACAGGGTGGACACAGGATTCAGATGGTTTAGTTAATGAATGGAGGATCTTGAATCTGCAGAAACTTCAAATCACAATAAGGTGGTCAACAACAGGGAATAGAAGGAATTAGCATAGAGTGGATTAGAATAATCTGGAATAGAGAGATGACAGACCTACTGCCTCATAATATTAATGATTTTACACTTTAAATTTCAATACTAAACTGATCTAATTATTTTACAATTTTCTGAAAGCAAAGGATAAAAGCCGGTGTCTGGTAAGATTCTCTGTTTATACTTTCAAACACCGATATACGGCTTTAATCGATCATAATTAGTAATAGTTAGTTAATGCTCATCCTGTGTTAATAAACCAATAAATAACATAAAAACATCATGTGTTTAGATTTTTATATGGCAATATTTTTCATTATAAAGTTTATTTGGTTCAACTATTAATTAATTTTTAAAACTTAATATATTGACTGATTTATATTCCTTAGATTATGTCAAACTCTTGGTGATACTTAGAATAAATCATCATCCTGGCAGTAAAGTTCATTTCCTGAAGTTTTGCCAGAGTATTTCGTCCGCTATTCCTTGTAACAACAACAGACAGTAGACTGAAGTCTAGAAGCACTCGCTGTCTAGAACATAGCATCAAATATCTGCCTACGGGAAGCCACTCGGGGGCAGTAAAGAACATGGACATTGATACAGACCCTGAGAGCGGACAGATAGCACCTTTGCTTCCTCTTGTACTTGTTACACGTAACTGATGTGGAGATGAAAACTTGATTTTTGGATGCTATTCTGATCCAGGAGATGACTGTATGAGATTTTGATTGGCGATTTTCCATTGCGAGATGGATCTTATGCATACTTGCAAATATTTATTTGCAAAATTCTCTAGGGATGAATCATCTGTCATCCATAAGGAAAAAAAATTTCATCCTCACGGGATTCATTAAATATGTTTCATTTGATGGTTGGTCAGTCGGCTTTTACAGTTACTTGTACCTAGAACTTTACTGTCCCTTGATGGAATTATTCTGGTGTTTCACCATCCACTGAGCGGGTTGTGGCATATCCATGGATCATAACCCCCCATCTCTCTTTACCTTTAATGGATTTTTCACCTTTGGTTAGAAAGCTCTTCATAAAATGCTTGCCAGGAATGTATGATAGGCAGAGATGAAACAATTTAAGCAGCATCTGTTAGAATCTCATGGATGTGTTTTATAGAAGGGATTATATTTCTGCTTCAAGTGGTTTATGGTCAGATGGTAAAATACTAAATGTTACACTGATGACATAGCACCAAAGTGTGCATATAGAGATGGATGGAAAAATGTTGATTTATATATATCAGATACACAGCTGTAGATGTATCAAATAACGATATGTTTGCTGTCTGTTGGCGAATTGTTTTCATTTCAAAAGGAAGATGTCATCCTGGTGAGTTTTAACTATTATTATTATTATTGTAATTAATAACATCCATATAAGCCATCAATAGGTGGAGAACTGACCATAGTCAACATCAGTAGGTGAATATTACGAATAATCGTTATCATCATCACTGGTGTGAATGAAAAGAGGTAATAATTAGCGCTTTCTCCAAATAGCTGAAGCTTCATCAGATAATAAGGAGTTATAGTCTCTTCATTCTTAAAATCAGAGCAATAGTTCACACAATGATCCACCTGTTTGTTTTTTTGTTATTTCCAGGTTTTTGTGAAAGATCTGAATCGTATTAAGTTACTCTCCTGTTTGTTTAGATTTTTCTGTTCAGATCCTGATCTACCGTTATCTGCCAACTTGAAACTAAGGACACAGAATGGGGATCAAGTGAGAACAAAGGGGCTTTTAGCTGCCATAAATGGAGCTAGTAAAACTGTCCTGATTATAAGTGAGAGAAGCGTTAAGGACCCAGAGGAAACCCTCGGTATACAGCTACTATCCACATCACTTCCCTAAACCTGGCAGGTACAGAACTCTGGCGTCCGTCGTGTAGTGGACACAGCTGACACATGAGGATGCATCGGTGTCTTAATTAATTAATTAATTAATTTAGTTTTTGGATATTTAAGAAGAGATCTACACCAGAATCTTGTCTGGTAGAAACAAATTAGAATTTATTCTCCAGACGTTTCTCAAATTGTACAAGGATAACAACATTAACTGTGTACATCAGTCTTCCGATCGAATATAATGCTGTGAATATAATAATAATAATAATAATAATAATATAATAATAATAATAATAATAATAATAATAATAATAATAATAATGCTGGGAAATTTGTTTAATCCAGTACCCAGCACCGGGCTGACCTCCCGTAAGTTATCACTGCTATGGGACAGGTAACCAGGCGCCTTCCTGCTCTTGGCAGTGACATCTTTAATGTTCTGTGAAAACATTTTATATCTCTTATTTCCCCAGTAAACATTGATATTTTGAAGTATTTAAAAATCATTTCAAAGAACAGCCCTTCAAATAGCCATCGAAGGAAGAGTTTCGTTATCATCAGCTGATCCCGTGGTACAGCCAGACCGTGTTTATCCCTATCCGCGCTCTATATAAGGGAAGTCCCCTTCTGCTACACCATGTACTGTTCCTTCTCCACTAATTTAGGGGAGATTTTATCGCAGTGTTGTTTGTTATGGTTTACTGTGCATTAGTATGACAGGTGATTTATTCTGATTTCATGTGTTACAGGTAAATTATACCTGGATGTAACCCAGCATATTATCTAAGCCGGTACCTATGTGGTCCAGCACCTGAAGGATTAAAGGACTTCTACTGTAATAATAACAACCTGGAAAAAGGAATTTACCAGATTTGTCAGTAAAACAGTAAAATAGATTTAAGGAACAGACAGACCGATCTAATTACACTGTGCAACACTCAAAAAAGTACGAGTCATCTGTGGCCATCTTTATATGCAAAATTACATGGGAAATCCATTTCTGGCCTTCTTTTTGTTAAATTAGGCATAGTTTTTACAGAATTGTCACTGTATACCTTTTTTGTTATTATCATTAAATAAAATATTTTATTTAATTTAATATTAATTTGCTTATTTTAATGATAACTGGCGACTTTTCATAGATGCATCCAAGAACAGCATCAAAGCTGTTCTGCTACACAATGGTAACACTCTGCCTTCTGTTCCCATAGCTTATAGCACAACCATGAAAGAATCATATGAAAATCTGAAAGCAATTCTAACAAGCATACAGTATGATGACCATCACTGGCATATTTGTGCAGATTTTAAGGTTGTGGCCATGCTTACTGGCCTACAGCTTGGCTATACTAAATTTTGCTGCTTCCTGTGCTTATGGAATTCCAGAGCAAGAGCGGAACATTATGTACGCAAGGATTGGCCGATCCGAGATGAAATTGAGCAAGGAAAACACAACATTATGCACAAACCACTTGTAAAAAGTGACAGAATTATTTTACCACCTTTGCATATTAAACTTGGTTTGTTCAAGCAATTTGTGAAAGCCTTGGACAAGGAATCCTCCGCATTTGCATACCTTGCCTGAGTCAAGCTAAAATTAAAGAAGGTGTCTTCATAGGTCCCCAAATTCGAAAAATTGTACTTGATGAAACCTTCATCACACATCTCATGAGAAAAGAGAAGCTTGCCTTTGAATCATTCAAGGAAGTTTGCAATAACTTCCTGGGCAAACATCGTTCAAAAGACTATGTGCAAGTTGTGAATGATCTGCTGAGTCATTACCATGACATGGGATGTAACATGTCTCTAAAAGTTCATGTGCTCCACTCTCATTTGGATTTTTTTGCGGAAAATCTTGGTGATGTGAGTGATGAACATGGCGAGAGATTTCATCAGGATATATCAGTGATGGAGCGACGATTCAAAGGAAAATGGAACCCTGGCATGTTGGCAGACTACTGCTGGGGTATAAAAACAGAAGATCACACTCCACACAAAAGGGTTAGAAGGACAAAGGTTGTTTAAACTGACATGTGTGTATTTTTAATTCATAACCAATAAATGTTTTGTTATACCAACTAAATTTTTGTTTTGTTTTTTGTAATATTCAGTATTTACAATGCTGTGTTACGCAATATTATACAGTATATTATAAAACATATGGTTCATGGCACAGGAAAACGGTGCCTAATCTGGATAAATAAAGGTCAGATTCAGAATCAGGACAATTTTTTGACCCAGAAACAAGTCTTACTTAACTTGTACTTTTTTTGAACCTGTAATTTGTTGTACAGTGTTATTTGTAATTATGTTAAAAATGAAAACTAAAACTAATCTGGTAATTTTTTAAGTAAAATGTTTGGTCAATATTTGGTTTGATTTTTTTTTTTACAGATGTATGAAACATTTTTCTCTTACTCATTCTATTCTATGCACATTAGTCAAAAACAATGCCTGTTATACATCAGGTTTTTGTCTGTGATGGTCATTATTTTAGACCTAGATCATAACCAGTTACTATTGGTCTGACAGGCAATTCTTAACATATGAACAAATCGAGAAAAAATTTGACAAATCAAAGAATCTTGTATCTCTCTCCATGGTAACGTAATGAATAGGAAGAAAGGTTTTAGAATTAATAACACCTTTTGTTGTTTTTTTTTCAAATTACTACAAAAAATGTCTTATAAAATACTTAGTTTTTTTAATAAGCATTGTTACTTGACTTTATACATCATGTGAAGTCTCTTATCAGGATTTACCCATAAGCATCAAATTGTTTTTTTTTTTATTGTTGTTGTTGTTTTGTTACCAGTACATGTTTTATTCTCATTGTAAATTCAAACTGTTATGCCACACCAAGAAAATCTTAATCTATCCTTCTCTCTTTTTTTTTTAGAGAAGAAAGTCAGGATGCGCATAAGAGTTTAGAGTTGGTGAGTTCTCTTAAAGAGGAGGTTCCGCTAGCTAAAGTGGAAGATGGTGAAGACAAAGAAGCTGGTGAGCTGGTAAGTTTTCGGACTTTGTTGACAGTACAGTAGCAATTTCCACGCAAGGACTGATTTGTTGCTGACATGAGGAGATATACCACTGAGGCAGGCAGAGTAAAGTCATCTTCATGCTCTACAGTATAGCGCAGGCTTGTTTTATTTTCTAGATTGCTTTCCTTACACTACTGTTAAGAGCAAATCCTTTTCAAAACCACACAGAAACTTGCTATATGGCCACTTCCATACTGGTAAATTTAGGCAAGTTTATATATATATCTAACACACACACACAAAAGAAAATTATGAAATAGAAAAACAAACTTCTAACAAATGCAGCTAAATATCTGATAATTTGTATTCATTTTCAACAAACATTTCAATAAATTTTTATTTATTCTTAAATACCTTACAAACATTTTTTGTTGCTAGAGTTGGGAGAAGGTGACCTTACCTGCTTTTCTAGTAACTTGTTATAATTTTGTAGAACAATAATTCTTAAACATTAAGTTCACAGGTGACTTGCCATGCCAGTTGGGCAGAATAGATTTGGAAGAGTAAATACCTAGTATGGTTTAAAGAGAACTTTATGCAGCTTTACCATGTGTCTCTAACCCTTTAGCTAGGTCACTAGGTAATGATTTTTCAGATACTTTGTCATCCGTTATTTTAAATAATTCAGTCAATCAACTATGCTGCGTGCCAGTTCTAGTTTAGCTGAATAGTTATAAGTGCAGCATAGCTCAAGTAGAGTTAGTAGTTGTCAGGGTATTATTTAAGACAGGATATTTAGTCCAACCTGGTTAGGGGTTGTCTGTCAGCCATTTTTATCTTCCTTTCTTTTTTTTTTTATTTTGCTGCCTCATATAATATGGAAATAAATAATTTATTTGCATTTAGTCAATTATAGGACAACTTGATGAACACGAAACAAGTCTTCAGAAATTGTAATTTATTTCTCCTGAGTGCTCGTTGTACAATAAAGGAACTCACACCTTGTTTTCATTTTCATTTCCACATGGCTCTAGTAAATATCTTATGGTTATTTCCGCTCTGAGAATGAATGCACACCTTGCAGTACTGTTTTAACTAAAGAAATATTACTTTAATAAAAGAAATACACATATAAATGGTAACTCATAAGCAAAACAAATGCATTAGTTCTGGTATAATTACACTTAATCTTTACATTTCATTTGTGGGTTGTAAAGATTTTGGGCACCACTGGCAGAAACTTGTACATTAACTGTGATCTAACCCGCCTGTTGCCGCCTGTATGTCTGCCTTAAAGAATTTATCTCTTTCTCTGGTTAGAGTGGAGAGGAAGATGCTCAAGATAAGAAAGATGAAGAAGACTCAGATGATGAGGATGATGTCCAGGTTACCATTGGTGACATAAAAACAGGGCCTGCAGTGTATGAGTATGTCCTATTTCTTCCTCCCATTCTGACTTTAGACCTGTATGAATTAGAATAGTAAGTCTAGGAATTTCCCACTGTGCCTTTTGCAATCGCCTCACTTGTTTGTTTACAGAACGCCAAGAAACCTATTCAAGTCTGGTGCTGGTTATCAGAAACAGTCGTCTTCAGGTAAGCTTTTTTTTAAAAAAAAAAATGAAGCTTCTTCCGCTGTTTGAAAGGGTTAAACCGACAGTACAGTTTCTAAGGTTGAGTCACTGTCTCTTGGGAGGACAACTTATAAATGTTGGAGAAGGGAGACCACTAATACTTCAGCATTTCCTCAACCTCCTTCCCCCTCAGTAATGTGGGAAAAGTTCCCCTCTTATTGAAAAAAAAACCTCTTGCTTCTGATTTTATTAATCTGAGAAATCAGGAGAATGGAGATTGGGTAGCAGACTTTCCTCGTGTAATTTTCTGATTGCCGCAGCTGCTCAAAAAAAAAAAAAAATGGATGGAGAGCTTCCATTCTAAGATATTTTTTAAAATTCATTGGATACTTGAACTAATGGTAAACTATTGCAAAAATAGAAAGCTGTTTTCTTAGACTGCAGAGAATTTATTTTTGAAAAGTGGAGTATTCATTGACAGGAAGCACTCGACCAACTATTTCAAAACTTGAGCAGCCAATTGTCCTCAAAGAAGATAAGGAGGTGACACTCTTATTTTATTAGAAAAGTGGTCAGTAAATAATTTTAAATTTGTTAAATTCTGTCTTGTTTGCTTTATTGGTAACCACATAAAACTGTGTTGGTGTTCTGTATTCTTCTGTCTTCAGCTACAGTTGGTAGTGGCAAGCAGACCAAGGGGATCGACATAGATACTGTGGGACCATAAATGGGATTCCAACTTATGATTATGACCTGGACAGTCTACAAGCCGAAGATAAACCGTGGCGCAAGCCAGGTAAGCAAGTCTGTTAGTAAGTCATCTCTCAACGCTCCAGTCACAGTCTTTAGTATTAGAAATCTTTTTCTTTTTAGTTTTCAGCTTCTTTCAAATGATAAGTAGAAAGTTTTCAGAAGATGACTTTATTCTCTAACGGTACTCATTTTGTACGATTAACGGTGCATTACTTGATGACAGGAAAGGAGGAGGGGGTGTTTGCAAACTTTGTATCTGTTTCTGCTGTCTCTTCTGGTGAACGTAAAAGATCTGATGATCATCACTGTTTGTGTGTCTCCTAGGTGCCGACATCACCGACTATTTCAACTACGGTTTCAATGAAGACACGTGGCAGCAGTACTGCGAGAAGCAGAGGCGGCTGAGGATGGAAAACCAGCTTGGAAACAAGATTGATGTTAGTGTGCGTGTACGGTTTAAGAGAGGCAATTCCCACAACACGTGAAAGTTTGTTTGTTTGTGGTAGTGATGGTTTTATCGTGATGAACTGGTCTAGTTAATTCAAACAAGCTAGGAGGAGGTCAAGCTGTTTCCGGGGACTAAGATGAGGTGCAAACATATGCTAGGTGTTCATGCATGGATATTGTTTCTTAGCACTGATCCCAATGGTTGGTACCTCGTTCTTATCAGTTCTTCCAGGACTTCTGGTCATTCAGCCCCTATCCTTATCAGCCAAGGTTATACCCCAACAACTCCATTGCAGCCACCAGTTGTGTGCACAGATCAGCACTAAATACTTTTCTGTGACTGCTGTATTGTTATGTTAAAAGAGACAAGATAATAAGTTACTAGTGTCTTCCCATAGCTTAGGCATGTAGCCGTTTAATCTGTCGGCATATTTGGAAATTTTTACTGACCGGGATAATGCCAGTGAGCAATTTAAAGTTGCCATATATTAACATCCCACCTTCAGTGTGAATAGTGTTTTTTATATATATATATATGTAAAATATTTCAGATACAACAAATGTTGTATTTTATATTTGCCTGCAGGTTCATCACACAGGAACAACTCCCACTATTCGACCTGTTGAAGAAAAAGTACCATCTGGTGGTGGTAAGTGCAAGTCTTTGCTGAGCGTCTTGTATAAGGAAATTATGCACACTTTATATGTAACAACTCTCGTTATCTATCAGTGGCTTCTAGTAATTTTCAAGTTGAGGATGCATTATGTTGAGTTGACATTTTTATGTATCTTCTTCCAAATGAATTTACCTCAGATTTAGCAGCTATTTGTGTGTAAGATGTGTGTAAATACACCAGATTTCTTTTTTTTTTGAAGTCCAGTGCAGAGAGGTTAGCTCCATCGTTG
This sequence comes from Nautilus pompilius, assembly GCA_018389105.1. Classification (NCBI taxonomy): domain Eukaryota; kingdom Metazoa; phylum Mollusca; class Cephalopoda; order Nautilida; family Nautilidae; genus Nautilus; species Nautilus pompilius. The sequence continues at coordinate 18,139 of JACATO010000702.1, read as the reverse complement.
AAACTGATGTTTGCTCAACAACAAAAGATATATAACCATGTCTTGGATTTACAATTTCTTTTAATGTTGTGTAAGTTGTGGTGCAATGTTTTGGTTAAGAAAATGCTGTCCTGTTTCTGTTATATTTTAGATAAAGTTTGGGTGCAAATATTGACGCTGACTAATTTCTGTGCTTTATTCCTCAAATTTAAGCAGCAAGTTTTTCATATCTCCATTAGAAAAAGAAAATGCCAGGTACAGGCTTCAGATGGTTTATTGCCTCAACTATTCACTCTGTTGTTCATTAAACGTTCTGTCCAAACTGGGAGATAGAAGAAAGTTAGCAAGTGTGAAAAACCTATCTGATTATTTATTTGTGTATTTTAGCGGTAACTGAAAACAAACAGGTCAGGGTGCAGCTCCCTGATAAGCCCCCCTGCATTACTGATGGGCCGCACTCACTCGCCCAGCGCCCAGCTGGTGCTGTATGGGACACAAACCACCTTCGCTCGCTGTTTCTTAAAGGGAAAAAATAAAAATTAACAGATTTTGTGTCTACATGTTTGGCTTTGCTGGTTTTTTTTGTTTTTTTTTGGTCAGTATAAAACAATTACTACCAAGCAGATCATCTTGTCGCATGGCACGCTTTCTTTTACTTTTCTTTCCTCAGCAGCCATTGCTCCAGTTGGAGTAGGGAGGAAAGCTGCCCCACCACCCAACAGAAAGATGTCGGGCACAATCGATGTGATTGGCACCACGGCCAGAGACTCCAGGCGGCCCACCCACGCCAGTAACAGCGAGCCCATCCCTGTCACCGGTGGCTCTGCTGACTAGTGAGTAGAGCACTCCCACAGCGGCTAATCATCAGTGGGAGATCTTATTCCCAATTTTCTACTTTAATCCTACATAATTGAGTTTGCTGCACACACAATTATTATTGTTGCTTACCATCATCATCATCATTGTTCGCCTACATAAAGCTTCCATTTATAAGATTTTTATATGGTCTTGAAAGTACAGAGCTTTAACAGAACAGATGGGAGCGACACGCATCTGTGCCAGACAACACGAAACAAATGTTGTGAGTCTGACTTCTCTGCATCGTCCATTCTTACTAGACTTTCTCTTCGTAACCATTGCTACCTGGCAAGAGGCAGGCTTCAGTGAAGTGCGTTCGGCCTCATAAGGGAGTCCCCATCCATTCAGTGTCTGGCATTAAAGGTCATACACACACAGTTTTCAGATTAATTAAGACAAGGCTTTTTTTTTTTAAAGACTGAGTGTGTATTTGTGAAAAGATGAGAGTTCAAAGTCCAGTTCTCTCAGTTTAACAGGAGTCAGCGCATTAGGGAAGTGCGCCACTGTTGTAGTGCCCATGGTGGGTTTTCATCAGATGTATCTTAAATCTTGACATTATTCAGCTGGTGTTTTTGGCAGATGCCAAGAGCATAGAAATGTTACTGCAGATCTTCTGAAGCTTTTTAATCCTATGATAAATAAGCATTGATACTACTGCAGCACAGTGCAAGGATGGATTGCTAGCAATTGAGCGTTGTCCTTAAGTGGTTAGCTCCTTCGTTGCAGTTATTTCTTGCATAGATTGCAGTGAACTCGCACAAGACACGGTTGTTTTGGCTGAAGGAGATTATTATGGCAAAAGAAGCACACATGATGATGAATCAGAAACCTACTTAAACGCAGCTTTAGTTCTGATGTGATGCCATTAAAGAAGCAAAAGAAAAAAATTAAAATAATTTGAGGTGGTGCAGTAATTTTGGCCACCAGTGTATGTTATAATTTACGGAAGCTGGTATCTGAACTCTGTGTTATCAATGGACTTTGTTTTTTTTTTTTTTGTTTGTTTGTTTACTTGATTAGGATGTTAAAATCGCTTAAATCAGGGTCCGGCTGAAGGTGTAGATGGTTTGTTAAGGCCGCCTGTGGCTCACTTCCATTTCTTTATTTCTGTTGTTTTCATTTAATATTATCGTCAGTGCTGTCATTTTAATTATTGCTATAGTGTTATCCTTGCTGCTGATGTCGTCGTCATTAATTTTACAAGATCAGCAGACTTTGCAAGCTGCTCTCAGTAGACTCTCAGGCCACCAAGACGATAGCAGCACATGAACGACAATAAAAATAACAACATTTTTGCTGCTAATGAAACATCAAACTCACAGAGATGTTCCTTCTGTTCTGCCACACAGATGCTGTACTGTCAGCAGCACCAGGTAGTGTGTGTTCTATAATAGTGCAGCTAGGATTTTTGTTGTTGTTTTTTTTTTTTTTAAATGAGTATTTTAGCTTAAATATTCATTCTACCCCCTTTTTTTTTTTTTTTAATGTGAAGTAGCCGAAAATCCTACAGTGGCTCTAACCATCCTCCTCCCGGTATCCCACCGCACCACGGACCTCACATGCCGCCCATGCCAGACTACGGAATGCCACCTCCGGGAATGCCTCCACCTGGCATGCCACTTCCAGGTAATTCTAGAATCGTGGGAGCTTATTTAGAAAACTGTCTAATACGATGGCATTTGGACGGAGAGATAGCGCTTGTAATAGCCAGATGCCAGTTATCCAGTGGAGAGAGACAGTACACTGCATACACCCCAGCTACTAATTAAAGACCAACGTGAACTATTGTTGTATATCAAATAATCCAAAAAGGGGGCTTCATGTTGAGTGGCCAGTTCTCAGCATATCTCTGATTTTCATCATATTTGCCACGCATGCCTGTGTGTATCTGTAAACACACCAGATAGCGAAACAGTGCTTGCCAATCTTCAGAATTTTCTTCATCGGAAAAAAAAAGAGCGATAAGCTGTATAATTGATTCACAGGTGAATATGCATAACTGGGGTTCTCCCAGGTGTGATAACCAGCCATCTGGTGACTGACCAACCAGCACCAGTCACCGGGTGGCTTAGCCAGGTGCTCAAGCTACACGAGGTCTGGGAATTTCTTTGACAGACACACTTGTCCAGTTGTGTGAAAAACGTCAAGATGCCTTTACTGAGTTAGAGTGGCTGTCCAGTGTACTGTAGGATTTTTATACTGCATCCGTAGCTGTTTGTGAAACTGTTAATGGTTTGGCTGTGACAGGTGTTTGTGTGGAGTAGTGATGGCCAACTACACCAGGAAGGAAGATCAGTGGCGAGGGAGAAGCAGTCTGGACCCAGTGCTCTTATTGATGCAGACTCTTGAGAAACAGCTCTGATTGATGGGCTGCATTTGTTTTTGTTTTTGAAAAACAAATTTTTGCCTTTTTGGGCATAAAATTCCTTTGGAGTGTGAACACATGACGTTGTATCCATTCGCTTTTGTTAACAGGGATGCCCCTACCCCCTGGAGTTCCCATGATGCCTCCTGGTTTCCCTGTTCATCCGCCACCAGCTGACAGCTACGATGGTGAGTAGTACCTTTTTTGATTGTTTGTCAGCTCGCTAGGGTTATTTTCTAAAGACAACTCCCAAAAGTATTGTCTCAGCAGCATTTTGATTGACTCGGATGACAACATCGATGGATGAGACTGTTAACAGTCTGGTCCTGCTGTGAGAGTATAACCAAAGTCTGTCACATCGATATGTAGCCGGGTGCCGAAAGTCAGCGCCATCATACATATTGCTAGCAGCAAGATGCTATGTTGAAGACAGCGATGATCTGGGAACTAAGAAGCTCTGTTCAATAAACTTCCCTTGTCACAATTTTACATTGTTGTTAAAGGACTTAATATATTCTATTCGTCTCTTACCTACTGTCTTTGGAATGAAGAATTGCAAATTTAAGCATGCCAGGCACTCTTCACGATGATGATTACAGCTAGCTAATTTAGTTGCCAGAAGCCAGGAAGCTCATAGTTTATACAAGATACAAGACTCCTATGGGAGCAAAAAGTCTGTCAGTTTGATTTCAAACTGTTATCTATTTTATTCTTGTGTTTAATAATCCTCTTGCTATGAATGACAGTATTTTTTAAACATTTTTTTCATCTCTCCTTTGGTCACTGGTAAAGTTTAAGATATAAAAAAAAAACCTGAGTGTATTCTTTACAGCTTATAGGATATTTTGGTGGTTATTGCTGTGCTTGTTAACGTGTGTAAATTCAGCTGTGTTCTGATGTCACCAAGGCAGTAGTTAGCATCTTGGCAACCATAGATGGAGCCCCCATCTACTTCACCCGCTCAATCTTCTCTTTTCAGAGGGAAGAAGACATTAGAGCACCCAGAAAGTCCCAATAGAAGTGATGTGAAGTCACCTCACCCTATTAGCATGATACCAAACCTTTAGGCGAGTCAGCTAGCTGATATACCGTCTTACTAATGAGGACAAGCATAGCAGACATTTTGTTTGACTTCTTCTTCAGACTCCAGGAGCAGAATTGCTTCTCAACAAAGTTTTACCTTGTTGTCAGTGTTGGTCACATTCATGACACAGGAGGTTTACGCCACTAAAATGATACAGGTCAGATCTGGAATGGAAGCTGGGCCAGAGGAAAGAGATGTTTGTTTCTAGGTGTGATTTTGCCAAGTGATAAATTAATCTCAGTTTTGCCCATTAAGCAGCCTGTGGGCCACCAACACCACCCTCCCCACATATTTTATTACAGTTGGGCTTGCTCAACACTCTGGATAAAGGGGTAGAAGAGGAAGGAAAAGGGGCCTGCATTGCTCTCTTTTTTTTAACAGTTCCACCATAGTAGATCATCTTGTAAAAGTCACAAAATGAATGCCATTTTATCCTTTGTTAATGCATTTCCTTTTTTTATCATCATGTAACAGCGTACTATCCTTCACAAGGTGGCGGACCGTCTGATAGGTAAGCAACAGACATTTGTTTTTGGCTTGCGGTTTTTAATCTTTTCTTTTTCTTTTCAAGGGCGATGGTTTTCTTAAATAGTTCTATACAGATAACTCCTGTTATTTTTAGGGTGAAACCATTACAATTTAGCAATCTACTTGCTGACAGCAGTTGCAGAATCTAATTGATGTGAATTTAAGAAGCTAAGAAAAAAATACATTTTGTTATGGTTAATTGGTACAATTTAAAAGGATGGAGGATTCTCCAGGAATTTTAGAATTCTACCAGTTTCCATGTTGTTTGTAAATATTATCTGGTTGGGGGTTTGCCGACTGAGAATTTCATGTCCGTGTAATTTAATCTCCTGGGGGGGAGGCTGAGGCATTATGAACAAAAAACTATGTTCACCTTTATCCAAAGAATCATTCTGATCTCAATAGAGCAGTAATCACAGACTGTGACCAAGACGGGGACTCCGAGTTTATGAAGGAGGAATGGAGAAATGTTTGCAAATTCAAAAAAAGGGGGGAGATTAAAGGAGAAGGTAGTTCGTTTTTAAGAGGTTACTATTCTGGGATGTCAGAATTATTTATTGTAAGGTAATTATATAGAAGCAGATCATTCTGGAATAAAGGAACATTTGTAGATTTTTTAAAAATTAATTAATCCATGTATCTGCAAACAGTTTTAGAGTTGTATTTTTAAAACTGTGTAGCAGTGTGGAATTACTTGGAATTTTTGCAAATCTGGATGGACACAAGAATATTCATGGTAATGTGGAGATCCTCTGATGGCACAGTCATAAAACATGTCAAACCTTAGCTTCCAGCGAGACCATTTTCGATACATTCTTTGAATTAGAGATGGCTTCTTCAAATTAATATTAGCCTGCTTCAAAATGGTTCTCAAGTAAACTTTGATGATGGCAATAAGAAAAGAACAAGGGCACTTTACTACCGACTAATAAGGTAAGAGGTGATGAGAAAATGGTCAGACCAACCCTCCACTTTCCAAAAATATTTAGGCTTCATAATCACTATCTACTTCCTATGCTCAATCCTTGATGCATTAACAGATACATTGGCTCAGCTTTGCAAATTTAACCTATTTCAATGAGATAAGAACAAGCATTATTATGATGGTGGAATGTGTATGTACTTCTTGATGTGGATAACGTGACTTTCTGACTGCTGGAACATTATAAATTGCTTAAATCCTTCAGTTTTGCTTGTTGTTTGCATTGGTTTTCCTTCTAATTCGCTTGTACATTTAATTAACTCCGTTTGTGTGAGTACAGCTTAGAGTAGCAGTGTTTTGTTTAAATTATACTATACAAATTCTCAGCCAGTTAAACAGAACAACAGCAGCCTTTTGAAGGAAAATGTATCCAAAACATTAATAAATAAATGAAGTTTGAGAACATCTTTTTGATTAGGTTTTCCTATCCACAGGGTTGTAATGGTCCCAGATGAAGTTGACATTCAGGGGGCTTTTCCTTGTAGTGACATGTAGTTTGTTTGTTTACTTATCTTTTGTTGACTCTCTGCTGTTTATATTTAATAATAATAGTAATAAAATAACATACTGGTGACATTTTCCATTTTTTTTTTAAAAATTCCCATTTAAAAAGGGCTGGAAAATAAAACGGTTAGGATCCTCCATCCTTAGATATTACCTAAGTATCTGCTGTGGGTGGGTGGTTCTGTCTGTCCGTCTGTCCTTTAACTGATCAGCTCTTTTGTTGATTTACCTGCATGCAACTGAAAATTGGCGGTAAGTAGTTTAATTGTCTAGAAAGCTATTGTGTATATGTGTGTATGTATACACGTACAGCACTGGAAATAACTATGAAAACCGAGGAAAAGCAGAGTATAGAATGCAAAAACACACAGAATTGCATCTCACCTGTAAAATGGACTGCTTTACGGTACACTTGTGTTGATGGAGTAGTCATGCAAGCAGTCTGGAAGTGTCAGTGTCCCACTTGTGGAAGATCTATAGAAGAATAGGCAGTGACATCATTGTAGTATAGTGAATGTGTGGTGAATACCAAGGCTCCTTTGAAGGAAATATCACATGAGAAGCATATAGAAATCCAGATCTTAGCTAGTGAAGGCAGATTGAAGCCTGACTACTTGTTCCCAAAGGCGATGATGTAAGAAAGATTTGAGATGAATACACGATACTGGTGCTGTTGACAACAGACATGGCCAGGGAAGAAAGCCAAAAGTGATACCTCTGGATGTGTTCTCTTTGTGAGTCAGGAATGGTAAAATACGCGTTAGTGTAGTGATCTCAGGATGTGCTGCTGCCCGAGAGCCCATGGTAAGAAGAGACAGGCAGTCAAATGGCAAGGCTAACATGGATAGCAGAGCAGAAATGAAAGTCAGATGACCAAACCTGAAAGAAGGGGATTCTTACAGATGAGTTCGTGTTTGAACTGTTTGGCAATAATCAATGGCGGTTTATTTGAAGAGAGAGCAGGAAGCAGTAGAACAGTCAGGGTACAACACCTACAGTTAAACAGTGGGGTGGATCAATACATTTGTGAACAGAGGTTTGCATAAAATCAAAGATGTGCTGACTGTCAACTGATACAGACAGGTTCTTATTCATCATGCCACTCCCTCAGGAAGTTTACTCATTGGGCAAGGTTTCATCTTCTAGCATGACATGACAATGACCCAAAGCATGCAGCCATTGTGGCGTAAAACTAATTTGGATGTAAAGACGCTGATGGAACACTTACAAAGATGCCTTGGATTGCACAAAGTCGTGATATCAACATCAGTGAGGCTATATGGCTTCTGAGAAAGACAGTTGGCGACTAAGCACCTTGAACGAATTATGTATAACCTGTAAGGAAGCATGAAAACCAAAGTATCAGGCTCTATGTAAAGGAAAGGACTTTACCAACTACTATGTATTATATACATCTCTCAGTTTCAATTACTCATTATCTGTGCACTCCTGCGCTTGCATGATTATTTCCATTATTGTATACTTTTTTTAAAAATTGAGCTTCACAAGTAAGTGTACCTGCTGAATTCCATGTTAGATCCTCCTGTATATTTTTGTAACTTAGGATGTTCTAGTGCAGCTCACCTGCTTGGTCATGTTCCTTCAGGTGGGAAGAGGTTTGAGACAAACTTTAAGGAAATTGTGTTGACACCGTGAACTCTAATGGCCTAGTAAGCAACATCCCCACTGGTCCATTTTTTCGACATTACATTGATTGATTGATTGACTTGCTATTAGAGAAAGCAGGCTTCATGCTTCCACAAAAGAGGAGGCTTGAATGCTTTAACAAAGCAGAAAGAGGTGAACTAAGGTGCGGAAGCTTTGATTCAGCATCCCTGTGCAAGAGCACACTCCACCTCTCCATGTGGTTTTAAGAGACAGTAATCTTATTTATCTTACTCTTTCTACACCTCAACTAAGATTATTATTATTTTTTTCATTTTCTCATTTACTGTCCTGTGAATAGTATGTTGATCCTGTGTGAAGAAATTATTTAATGTATAAATTTTTAAAAAAATTGTCTTCTTGCGTTACCTAAAATGTTGTATTCAGAGTTTAGCTCTTAAAAGTCTTTAAAGTGGTAATCCTTCAGATGATCTGTGTTAACATGCTTGTGATACTGGAATATTATTTATTAAAACTGTTACTGTCACAGTCTCCACCTCTTAGTTTATCTCTGCTTCATTAGAAAAAAAAAAAAAACAAGAACAGTAAACAAACAAACTTGATCCCAGAGGGTTAATTACTGCAAAATTTGTCACTTTGGGTCATGGAAATTCCTTCCCATTTATCCCCTGCAACGTTTCTGAGCTTACTGTTAAAAATTTTCCTGGGGAATTTGGCCCCTTAATTCAGAGTTAGGAGAAACAACAAATAATAACCGTTACTAAGGTTCATTATATACCAAAACACTATTAAGTTTTTGTAAGAACTATCTGTTTTGTTGTTCTTTTTTCGTAATTCTCTGGTAAAAATCCTGCCAAACATTGGCACAACAGCAGCATTCTGTTGATGCAGAAGCAAAAGCTCGTAGCCGGCTCTCCTCAGCTGATGGATGGAGCCATTGTCCAGTGTAGTGGCTTTTTGAACAAATTACCTGTTTGCCCCTTAAAAGGGAAAAGAAAACTGGTGATGCAAGGTGCGGTGTTTCTGGTCTGAGATGGGTGCAGACTTTCTTGTTTGTTTTTTTTTCTTTCTGTCTCTGTTGCAATTACCAGCTGCTCATCCAACCATCTTTCAGATTGAAATCTGACGTAGGAAACAACGATCATGTCAAACAAAGATACGGGAACAGGAAAGGAAGAGGTAATATATCCATTACAGAGAAATAGATGCTGGCGTGTGCTGACTATTGACTTGCACTCTCTTTTTGCTGCATTCATGGGCTTTGTTTGCATGTGGAATGCATAACAGCTGCATTTGTCTAGATCAATTCAGAGCTGCCCTTCTAGTTTATTATTTTAATTTTATTTTTACACCAATTATTGATGAATTACTTTTTTTTTGTTTTTGTGTTCTTTTCTCCTAATTTTCTCTAGTACTAAAAACACTAGAGAATTAATTATTGGCAGTATTATAGGCCTGTCAGTTCAGACTCATCATCACTTGATTTAACCCTCTAACCTCAATTTGATTTCTCCTTTTTATTTTGATTTTTGAAAGGTTAAAAAGTTACAGAGCATTGTCCAGCATAATGATCATAAACCAAACTATTATGCTTTTCCTTTTTACTTTTTTTTAACTTGACAATCAAATAATTAACTGCCGCTGAATTCTTGTGTAACTATAATAAACATCTGTTGTTTGGAGCCTGGCTGTTTACTCTGTTACTGATCTAAAGAAATTCCATCTGGATCAGATACATGTTGTGGCAAACTCAATTTTACAGTGAGGGTTGTGATCTTCATCGATTTTGTTTTTTAAAAAGTGGGGTGGAAAAACAGATGTATTACCCATATTTCTTGCAGTAACTTCCTCTTCTCATGGAGAATTAGCTTTGTTAGTGCCTTGAACATTTTTCAAAAGCATAATGGAAGAGAATGATGAAACAGCTCATTGAGAAGATAAGTAGATTGGTGAAGGTGTGCTTCTCACCCCATAACATATGTCGGTTGTGTGGCATTTCTCTGGGGCTTCGTTATCATGGCACCATTTGTATGGACTGGAGAGTCTTTACAGTGACTGACCATTCTCCTGTTCCTTGCCTTTTATGGTGTTTGGCAATATCTGCTTTTTCGGTTCTGAACAAGTTTACAATCAACGTTCTTCACCACCTCATTTGTCAGGTCTTGCATTGCATTTGGAAGTAGGGTTGTCAGGTGATCTTTTAGGAGCTTTGCGCCCCTCAGTTGCCTGGAATGGCATTGATCTGATCTGCATGTTCAACTACATTCTTTAATTAAGGGTATAAAAGAGCTCTTTAGCGCGATTGGTTTTCACTTTGAACAGTTCTGTTGCCGGGATTCAACTGTTGGCCACATGACTGATGTCTGATTTGTTTGCACCGTTTAGTTCTGTGTTTTCCCTGCTGGGTGTCTGTAATGAGCAGTGTTTTAGTTGCAATCTGGCATCCATTTTTTCCTGTGCCATGGTGCACCCTGGTGGTTTTCCACTTTTTTAATGTCTTCAGTGTTCATCTTTGTTTGGGGATCATTTTCACCATCAGCATTTCCGATGCCATGGTTCATGAAAATATAGATAAATAGTTGCAGTTTGCATGTTAATCTGCAGCCACGGGAGTAGACGGGGCTGCCTTTATGTTATGGGGTAAACCTGATACATGTCTGCAGCTCTGGTCAGGCCCACACCTGGAAGGGCTTACAGGTAGTAGTAGAGTGGCCAGCCATAAAAGAATACTGAGAAGAACTGGACTAATTTTTCAGTGTATTCATCTGGACGAGTTTAGTTTATCGGTATATAGTATATTACATGGGGGAATGAAGGCTGAACTGACCCAACAGTCTTCAGAATTCTCTCCATGAAATGTATGTATGTATGTATCTCACTCCAGAATATTTCCCTTGGCTCTATCAAACATTTGTTTTCAGTTTGTGTATGAATAACTTCCTTCGTTGTAACTGTTTGCACAGTAATCACAGCCAGCGCTAATAGATTACAATGCGATCTTTTAAAGTCAACATTAGAGAAAACCGTTTGTGGCGTTTTACCTGTAGAAAATTGTGATTTGACTTGGGCAATCTTTTCCTTAAAATGCACACCTGCCTATTGCCAGTAGCATCTACTATGCACATCAAAACAGTTGTCCTTGCTGGTGGTGACGGGGGAAAAAATCATCAAAATCTGGGCTTTCTATCTACTACTACTGAAAATATTGCAGTAAGTGTCTGAACTGGCTTCTATTTTCCATAAGAGAAAACTACTGGACCGACAGGCGGCATATGCTTTCATTAGTTCATCACTGTTTCTTTCCCTCACATTGCATACCAGACTTCTTATGCACCAGCTGCCGTTTGTTTGCCAGTAGGCCAGGAGGGAGGTGAGCCCTGCTCCAGATTAGCCGAGGTGGGCTGTCATCTTTTCTCAGTGTCTGGTGTGAATATGGCGGCTGTTTTGTCTTTCTTATCTGATCCCACATATTAGACACAGTAGCTACACACACAGTACGTGCAATGGAAGAAGATGGGGGAAGAATCTCTGTTGTTTTACCCATCGTTGAACAGCAGTGTCACTGTTCATCTCCCTCTTCTGTCTCAGTATCTTGCATGGTCTGTGTGTAAACCGAAAGCTCTCACACAGGCCGCCACCCTAAAATATTTCAGGTGTAAGTGGGTTTATTGTCCTCTGTTCTCTCGGTGGTGATCTTTAAAATTCTGCTTCTCTGCTCTCCATGGTCAGCAGCTCCTGAGCACCCGTAGATTTCAGTCTGTGTCTGTGAAAAGTGCTCGATGCTGAAAAGCAGGAACCTCTATTTAAATTTTGAAAATTCATTTCTTCTTTTGTTGTCGTATGTCAGCCGGCATTCTTTTATTTTTAAGACGCATTGTAAATACACAAAACCAAAAGAAAAGGGCTTTAGATCTTGGATATGGACGAGTTGACTTGGACAGTTAACTGTGAGAATGAGAATTGTTGTTTTCACAGATGAGAGAAGCCAAAATATTTCTCGAATTCCTTATTATAAAGCACCTGAAATAATTCTGAAACTTCACTTAGGTATGAACTCTTGAGATAATGGTTCCAGTGAAAAGTCCTATTCATTATTTTAAATCTGTATTTTTTTTTTTCCTCTGTTTCAATTTTAATAATGAAGTATTAGCAGAGACCTCAGATATACACTCGAAAGACCACTTTCCTACAGACCGAAGCCACGTCAGGGCACTCACGCCAACAGAAAGGCTGGACAATAAGCCCGCACTCGCCTACCCTCTGGCAGCAGTAATACACTTGGGCTGGCCCCTCCTCTTCTCCATCTCTGGGTTCCCCCACAAGCCTGTGATAGTAATGAGTATATAAGGAAAGTGGCCTTGGGTCTGACCCAGTGCCTGAGAGGTTCGAGTCTGCGTGGAAGATGCTGGTCTGTTTGGACCAGCGGTCATCACGGTAGCGCACTGTCCAGCTGGAGGCATAAACACGCACCCCTGACAATTATTTTCTGAATGTCATCTATAGATTCTCTTCACCCATCATTTGATTGACTTTATTCCTGTCATGAGTGAGTTTTTTTTTTGTTTTCTTTAATTGGAGATTGATACATGGGGAATTTCGTTCATAAAATTACAAAGAACAAAAATTGGGTATTGTTAATAATGGAAACCTTTGTTCTTTTTTTCAAGCCATGGAAATCCACCAACAGGAGCACCTCTGTGGGAATCTAGGTACGTTGTAGACACTGGCATGCAGTACGCTGTAATACAGATTATATATATCAGAAAACTTTGGTGGTAGTTTTGCTAAGTGTTTAGGGAGCATAGTACTTGGATTGTATAGTAAATTTAGGGTGGCGTACAATGTTTGGGATTGTTTTGATAGCATAGAATGGTATGTATATTATGGTGATTGTCATGATAACATTGAATGGTACATATAGGTATCATTGTCAAAGTATGTGACCTAAAGTGTAGATGAATTGTGTTTGTATAGAATGGTAAACATAAGGATGGATCACCCACCCATATGTACCAGTGGGGGGAGACGTTGAGGGGGCCAGCACTTGTGGTTTAACCCTCTTGCCTGACTTACTTTCATTCTTTGTAGATCCAGTAACTACTCAGACAGGTGGGACTACACCAGAGAACGTAGTCCAGCGCGGTCAGAATCGGACTACAACAGGTGAGTGCTGTTGGTGTACACCTAGAGGGCGATCCAGTCAATGTACCCTGAAAACCACAGCCTTTTTTATTGCTTGAACTTTAGCTATGACAGTTTTAACCTCTCTGGGAAATTTGTACCCACTGCAGTGCTAGGGTTACATGGCAGGGCATGACTGCACCACAGAGTGTTGGAACGTTCTGTTAGAAAAGATTGCGAACCTACAACAGGATGTTTTACACACTCCCAAGTGTACATTAGCATGGTTTCTCTGCACCTCATCAGTTGCCAAGCAGCAGATGCTAGAGATTCTTTCAGACATATTTGTCCCTGACCCTGTCTTTTCCCGAAGTTGCCCGTAGTGGCTTTAGACTGCACTGTCTGCGGATTAACAACAGCCAAGTTTTTAATTGTTTTACAGGGAGGTATATCGTAGAGATCGTGGAAGGGACCGGAACCATGAGCGGGAACGAGACCGTGAACGAGATCGTGAAAGGGACAGGTCTTGGTCCCGTGATCGAGATCATGAGAGGGATCGCGCAAGGGAGCACAGACACCGGGAGAGAGATGAGAGGCACAAGTCACGAAGGTAAGTACTCAAAATGATTCAGAGGCGGCTGACTCTGGAATGAACACCAATCCAAGCCAACCATAATATACAGTATTGGAAATAATTACAGAAATACAAAGAATATACACAAACGAGTAATTGCAGCTAAGAGATGGCACACACAGGGCATATTGGATAATATACCAATTTTTCGACTATCCGTCTGGCAGAATTTCCTTTGCTCAAAAGTCTTCTGGTATTAAGTAGTTCAGAAAACATTTCTGAGCCTCTACGCTAGTGGCAATATTTTTTATGTCTAATTTTCCTCCATACGCAATTTTTTAAGTATGTGAGGTACATTTATCCAAACATTGCTGTGACAGTACACAACAGTGTTCTCTGCATTGTAAGAGAGCGTACAGCACAGGTGGATACGTTTTGTATATTGACAAGGGGATGAGCAAGGTATGAAAATCGAGATTGGCATTTCCTATTTTGAACCCCTCATGGATGGTGGTCAAGCAAGATTTGACCGTTTTCGTACTTGGATGGGTGCCCATGGACCACAAAAATTCCTTATGTATGCATACACAATTTGTGAATGCTCCCTAAATATGTTAAAATAGAACGGTTACCATACCAGTGGACCTGGATTCCAAGGGGCACATCCATCTATTCGGAGGTCATCACCAGCTCTGCTTCTCTCATACGTTCCATACATTCCAGGGTTAGTTCAAAATGTGACGGACTGTAACCAATCACTGCTCTCAGTCACGACATTCTGGCTTTCCCGATGTTCTGAGCAGTTGCCTTTGAACTTGGAATTAGTGATGAAGTTTGCAGAATGTTTGAACGTTTTAAGGATGCCTGAGATGGCAGTGTCGGCCATCGATGTGGTTGAGGTGTAGACTTACAATGGCGCACAGTTTTCTTCTGTGGAGACTTTGACGACCGGTGTTCCCAGAGACGGAGTATGCTGTCGTGAAGAAGGTGCTGAGCTGACATTTCCTTCGTCTTGTAGTGTACAAACACCGGTTTTGGATATTCTGTAGTTTGTCTGGAACTCCGAAGATGACTTATGTTGGCATAGAGTAATTTGATATGTCATATTCAGGAATATGTAGATTTGGCATGTTAGTTCTCTGAAACAAGTTAGACATTGGGTTATTCGATTGTGTCCACCAGAAGTGTGATGTCGTGTTGGATGGGGCTTCGCGGTTGTTGAAGCAGGTCCAGGGTGAGATTCCATGCATTCGCAGACTGTCAGATGATGACCGCCGCAACCGTGGAGTTTATACATCTAAAATGCATAATAATACCAACAATATACGATGATATGACGCATGCAGATGTGCATATTTATGACATCGATTGATACATTATCACGAAGTGTTGACTTAGAATTACAAGTCAAACAATTAATTTATTGCTTTTGTTTATGGGAATATAGAGAAAGCAGAAAAATGAGTCTAAATAAATGTTGCCACTGGCGTAAAGACTAAAAACCTTTTCCATGCGCACCACGACCCGAACGATTCGTTTGAGCCAAAAAATCTGCCGGACAGAGAAGTCAAAAGATCCAATGTGAGGGTCCCCGCTCTTAAGTGATTCCGTCTCTCTTCACTTTGCGGAAATAGCATCAAGTTCGTACTTGGCAGCCACGTGCCATCTTAGCGTCACTACACTGCATCCTCATCTGCTTCCACCAAGTCTTCTGTTGTCATTTTGTGGTGTGTAGTTATCGAGAGACATCAGCAGCATCGATTTTCATCATCAGGTGTATTGCGAGTGGTGAACGTAAGAGGAAGGGCACCGGTGTTAACCTGGATGTTAAATTAGAGGTCAAAAAGAAAGGTGAACGTACTGTTGATGTCGGATGCTGTTTAGGACGTCCTCCGACGAGTGCGTAAAATCTTGGAAAAATGCTGCAAACATTTAAAATCAAGCGAGGTGAAAATTACACGGCAAAGAAGTTACATAATGGATAAGATGGAACAATGCTCGCTATACGGACAGAGGATTGCATAAAGAGAATGCCCCTGTCAGCATATCCCTTATTCAGGAGAAGACACTCAGCTTGTACGAGAATTTAGAGGAGCAATTACCGGAGGATGAGGCAGTGAAAGAGAAACCATTGTGGATAGTTTCACTGATTCCAGGCAACATATGGGTTTAAAAGTAGGATTAAACCACCATCCAGTGCTGACGTTTCTGGATACACTAAAGGAAGTGATAGAATTAGGTGGGCATATCATCCTAAACGAGTTTTTAATGTAGAACTTGCAGAATTAGGCAAATTTTTGAAGAAGAATGCATAAACGATGATGATGATGATTCATTCCAGTCAAAAAAGGGTTTCACAGTCCCAGTGCTGGGATGAATTTTTGAATATACAGATGCAATGATGGATCTTATCCAGACACAACAATCTGTTGGATCATTCTTCAAAGGTGTCATGGACTGTTAAAGATGCTCTGACATGCTACCGTGAAATCTTAAATGCCAAACTTCAAGTAGACAAAGGGAAAACCCTGGAATCTTTCTCTAAAAAGAAACCGAATGAACACAAGCCACTGACAGATGAGCCTCAACCAGGACCTTCTGGCATCAAACAAAAGAAAACAGCTGCGACAACCATTGAAGAGCTGATTTTAATTGATGAGGAATTAGTGGATGTTGAGGTGACAGTTGACTCTCCGTCCTCATCCTCGTAGTCCTCTCCCAACTCCTTCAACTATCAGTCAAATCGAGCGCAACTCAACAACTTCTCAAGGTAAGATCTTTAAAATTATTGTTAGTATACATAACAAAAAGTTACTATCCATATCCCTACCATGTTCTATTGTTTTTAAGGGGGAAAATAGTCGAATAGACTTTGTCAACAGTCCCTAACCCCCTCTCTATTCTTATGGGGAAAAATTCCCCGCTATAAGTAGCTCCCGATGCGGAGCGGGTAACCCTGTAATACATTCACAAACACAATGGATACATTGTACAGTGCATTAGTATTTGGGACAGGAGCCCTTTACTTTGCATACAACATGTCACCTTTGGCAGCACTTTCTACAAACATACAAAATGTTTGGCTACTGATTTTCTCCATAGCCAGGTGGCCCCTTGTAGCCTCTCATTGATGTTCATAGGAGGACTATCTGCAGGCCAAGGTATCTCTGTAAGTGTTCTATCAGCCTCTTTACATTCCAGTTGTTTATTCAACATGTTGGCTCTACGCTTTGGGTCATCGTCGTGTTGGAAGATGAGAAGTTTTCCTGAGGGATGAATGAGAACCTCTCTATCTGTTGTGTCGGTAAAACCTTCAATTTTATGCAAATCTCTGCCACCCTTGGCTATTATGCAATTTTACAATTGTATTGAAACCCTCCATTGTCTAACTTTTAAGTGTTGTACGCTGACTGTTATACTGCTCTGCCTTCCAATAAATTGCCATTATAGCCAAACAATTCAAAAATGGACTCATCTGTTAGGATCCCCTTCTTCCAGGTTTGGTCATCTGCTGACTTTCATTTCTGCGACCCATTTCAACCTTTCCTCTCAGCAAAGGTTTTCAAGCAGCTACACGTCTTGAGACCACTTCATACTAATCTGCATCTTACTGTTCTCGAAGAAACACTGACACTCATTCACAAGACCTCTCTTGGTTTGTCCTCTATCACACAGAAAACGTAGCCTGTGGTAGATGATATCACCTTTGAGAGCTGCTTTCTTTCCTTCTCAGCCATGTTTGTTGTCAACAGTACCAATTATCCTGCTCAGAATGTTTATAGTACCCTCTGAAATATGTCACCTGCTGCACGGAGTACCCTTCACTGGGTGTGTCATTTCCTTCCCAGAAGCCATACTGTTCTCCACACTACTACAACGGTACTACTGTCTACACTTTTAAAGTCCTTCTGCAGGACTTTCATCAAGTATTTCATTCTTATACAGGACATGCAGTTCTACTCTGTGTCTTATACCTAGTCCCCCCATTCTATAATTATTTCCAATGCTGTACATTCATTCCATAATTTTGATTGCTAAAATGTGGCGTGTTCCCGTTATGTAGGTTTGAAGACTCAGACTGGCTCTACAAACAGATTAGCGGTCACCTTCCTACCTTGGGGGTTTGTATATAACCTCTGCTGCTTTTATGCCTCCTTGTGTCAACTAACTTTAATTAAATCAGATTTTTTATGACAAAAATATACCATATTTGATGATGATCCAGGTTGTAAAAAACTGCCTGTGAGTATTCTCTTGTGGTGTGAAGAATTCGAGAGAGTTCACCGTATCCAGAGAGACAAGAACATTCGCTGCCACAATTATTTCTCACCGTGGTCATGCTAGCTACCACAAGAAACCAGAGGAGAAAAAGACTAAATAATGAGATAAAATAACCTCAATTTTATTTATCTATGTTATTAAAGACTCTTTGCAGTTTTACACAAAAGGGGGACAATCAACAGTCACTCAGCTAATGAGACAGCTTCACTCCATGCACTGGAAACTTTCCTCACCATT